>OMNN01024921.1:0-74719 GCA_900302755.1 Chromis chromis
CGCTGCCATTGCTAGGAAGCTGATCAACCCCAAATACGCCCTCTGTTTCGCGAGCAACCCCAGCCCCACCGCCTCTGTCGACAGCCCAAAAGAGACCCAAGATTCAGACAACTCCAAGAAGAAGAGGCGAAAGAAGGCCGTTGAAGAGGATGCTCCTCCCCTTCACCCTGGACTAGTGGGTCTAGAAAAAGCATACTTAATCCCATACCTGCCCATCTGGCCCGAACCTGACCCCCCCAGTGATGTTATAGGGTTCATTAACATTCGGGATACCACCAGACCAACTCAGGTCCATCTTCAGCGTCATGAGATGTTTGAAACCAGCCAGGCCATCAGATTCAGCAGTCCATTCACCAAAGCCAAAGAAACCTTGCCAGAGGTCGCCAAGCCCAGACAGCTAACTGCTAATCATGTGGAGCTGAATAAACCCCAACCAGCTCAAAATACAACTAAGGCTGAGGAGCTGGTGGTGGACAAACCAAAGCCAACACAAGTTAGTGTGGCTCCTAGTGATATTAAGAGTAAAGAAGAGGCACCTGAACAGAAACCAGCTGCATCTGGGCAAAAGTTCAAACCTGAAAAGGACACCACTGAGGCTCTCAACACCGTGAATAAGCTGCATTCAAACACAACCACCAGCCAAGATGTAGGCCATGATACAGCCTACGTCAGTGCCCAATCCAGCAACAAAGCACCCGCTCCTAACGAGGAGAAGACTTACCATACAACACAAACTGTCCACACAAACAATCTTAAGTCCGACTCACTCCCAGAAGCAAACACTAAAAAGGAAGCAGAAACTGTGTCTAGTTTAAACAAAAAATCTGTTGTCATGTACAGGACACATGTTCTGAAGTCGAAAAATATACATACCTCTAAACTGCTTGACCTCACCGACTCAAAACCAAACACAGAACAAGACGCACAAGAAAAGACTGCGCTGACACATGCAGATTCACACACACAGGCTGTGAACATGCAACCAGAAATCTCTTCTGAAATGATTCCTAACACCCAGATTCCCAATGTTCACAGCCGCGTTTCCACCTCCTCTGCTCCTGATACGCCTTCTGTTAGTTCAACCTCCCTTTCTGAAAATAACCACATTGAGGTTACTACAGAGCACTCGAGCACAGATACTATTGCTCCAGTTCCCGCCAACAGCTCCTTCTCTTCCCTTCGTCCTCTTCCCTCGACTTTAACAAATTCAAATCCTCCCCTCCCTTCATCCTCATCTCCTCTATCCTCTTCTTTGACCTCAACTCCTCCCATCCCTAAACCTCGTACTGTCCAGTTGGTTATCAAAGACGGCAACGGCAGCAATAGCCAGAAGCTACCGGAGATCTCTGTCATCAAGAAGACCGACACCAAAGCGGCGCCACTAGTGTTCCACAATGAGCCGACTGTGTTGCCGACATCTCCAGTGAAAGAGCCTGAAACTGTCCCAGATCTGCAGGATCACATTGCGAGTAAAACGGGAGCACAAAAAGACACTCACAACGTAGGAAATCACAAAGAAACTCTGCCGCAAAAACACAGCGTGACTTCTCAAGAGACGGCGGATAAAGAAGCAGATGGACGACATGATGGCGGAGCTGAAACACGACCAGTCACTGGAATTAAACTACAAACCCAATCAGATGTTTTGATTACTGATGCACCAAAGGCAGCCAGAGTGAATATTCAAGAAATAATTCCAAAAGATGTTGATTCCAAGACTTTGATGTCAAGAGATTGCAAGATAACCTCAAAGACAGAGACAGACGGCGTAGCCACAGTACAGAAAGACACCAAGGCCTCAGAAAAAACCCTAATAAGCTCTGATATTTCTACAGTGCCAAATGAAAAAGATGATAACGTGACAAATTGTAAAGCAAACCTTGCAAAAGCACATGAACCTGAGAGATTATCATATTATAAACTGACTCCAGAGAGTATAGATGAATCAGAGGATGTGGACTCTGTAAAGGCTCCGGTACACACTCCTGTTTCTACCTCACCCAGCCCACACATATCCAATGTCAGCGCTATTGATGGTGTCCACACATCTGCTGCAGACAGACAAGATCAACAAGGTAAACAAGCAAGATTCACACCAGCAGTCAGTCCGCTAAACGCCGCAAAACATAACGCAGACGGCACCTTTCAAGAACAAACTCCTAAAGCGCGAGGAAGCACTCAAACCCCTGAGAAAACCCTGCGTTTGTACCTCGCCGAAACATACGTGGCAGATTTGCGTTCTCCGACCCCCGAGCGAGAAACCCGGTTACTCATGGGTCTCGTTCGCACCCCGACTCCCGATGGGTTTCCTTCACACACGTCCAGCCCCAATTCACGCACAGCCACACCGGACTTTCGAACGCCTACGCCCGACTCAGCTCTCTCCACCACCTCTGAAGAGTATTATGAATGTAGCGACTCTCCTTTCCATGAGCCTGTTTTTGACCATATGGGTTTTCTCAAGCATGGGGCGGCAGAGGATCATGTCAGCTACACACCCACTAATACTCCTAATGCTTCCATCGCCGGCACCAGCACTGCATGCATAAATTATAGCCCCGGTGCTGCTACATTAGGCACTGCAGACAGGAATGCTTCTTGCAGTGAAGCATCAACTTTGTGCGGGCCTGCTAGTGTTTCCTCTTCTTCTTCTTTACTTGTGAGGGAACCAGAGGTCACCGCAAATGTGGAACAAGAGGATGAAACGAGGAGGAGCACGGTGGAGAGGAGGGAAGAGCCAGAATCCCAGGGGACAGAGAGGAGAGACGGCGAGGAGGCTAATAGAGCAGTGGACCATTTAAAACAAGATGAAGATTCAACAGAGACAGCAGAAAAAGTTAAAGAGGCTCCTAAGAGAAGGTTGATGCTGAGCCAATCAGAAGCGGATAAACCTGTCGATGGAGGAGTGACTGCAGGGGAATCGACCAATGAAGCGACACAGCCAAAAGTCTCCAGATCCACCGGTGACCTTAAACCGGAGACGGTTTCTTCAAAGGGACCAGACAGAGTGACCTCGAGCAGGGAGAAGGCATCGACCCAGGCGGCCGTAAGACCCAGCGGCATAGAGAGGAGAGAGAGCCTTCAGTTAACCAGAGAGACCGAAACTCTGAAGGTATGAACAGCAAGGAAGCACACGTTTCATATCTATATTCAAAATAATAAAAAATAAAAAAACATTTAAAGCCATTGTGCATCCTAATCTACCCAAAATCATGTGTACTTCTAACTTTGTATTCAGCATTCACCACAAAGCACAGTTAACAAGTTATCCTCTTTTTAAGGAGACATGCTTTTTCAACTGTATTTCATTACAAGCCTAAACTAAGTCAAATTAAGAGGAAGTATTTTATCCCTTCTTTTGAAGCATGTTTCTTTAATAAACTGTTGTAGACTGATTATTCATTGGTTGTAAAACTTCAACCCATAATATTGCCTGTTGTTGTAATATTTCCTAATGTCAGTTCTGGCATAGTACTGATTTTAGTATTTTTCCACAATACCAAAGGATATATTAAATGTATACCAAATAGTTTTAAACATTCTGAATTTAAGCTTTAAAGAGAAGCTTTTGGGACATTTCTGGAAATATCATCCATTGCTGCGAGTTATGTAAGAAGATCAATACAACTCAAACAGGTTTGATACATATCTGCACCATTCACTGTTGAGTCTCTGCTCTTTGCCTGGCAATGTATTGGTTTTACAACAGATTAAACAGATAACATTTTAATTATTTGCCCTTAAAAGTGCTTGTAGGTGCATTTCTTTGTGCTTTTGTACTATGTACAGTTAATTGATTATTAACCACAATCATGATTTTTGGCTTCCCCACAGTTAAACGAACCTGATCGACTCTGATATTGATGTTTAAAGTGTGAGCTCCAGTCATAAAAAACTTAGAACACAGAAAAATCTGCTCATAGAAAATCTTTACTTGGTTTAATCATGGATACACTTTATTTTCACTATGTCCACACCTGTTCAAGTTGCATCACTGCAGTAACTGACTTGGGAGACTAGAGGCTTCTCCGTGCACAGCCACCTAGCTAGCAGCTACCGTCACATGGATGTGATGTGTGTTTAGGGAACGCTGGTAAATATTAGTGTTTATCATTCAGCAAGTGAGGCATTCTGGGTAGAATTTCGTTTTTATTTTTGCCTCTAGGAGTGGCAGTGAATTTACTTTAATAAGAACCTTATTAAAGTCTTATTTTGATGCAAATATTTGTTCGTTAGCATGGAAGTAGCGCAGCATTGAATCAAAGCAGTGCTGTGTTTATTAAGTGTTAAAGTGCAATTATAAATATTTTGTAAATAAATAGAATTTGTGATTTAAAAAAAAAAAATATTTGTAATTATGTTTTTAGTCATTTTCCACTCTTTGTTTCTAAGCCAAGCTAAGCCAAGCATTAGCATCTTGTTTACAGTGCAGCCATGACGGTCAAATCAATCTTCTCATATGACTCATGCTAAGAGATGGAATAAATGTATTTCCCAGATTCTATTTTTATTAACCTAATAGTTTTTTTTTTTTTAATTTACATGACATAATTGACATGTGACTGATTTCAATTGTACCTATTCTACATTTATATTCACGGTATTACCCCAAACTACCTTCCTCTGTCTCACTCTCTCGTATTGTGTGTAGTTCTGTTGACTACGCACCAGCAGAGCATCACTAAGTTGAAACACGACGCTTGTTCATTATTGAACAAGGAGACTGAGTGTGAATTAAAGTGGCATTCTTTAAATGAAGCGCCACACGTGTTCAAACTGATGCAATATTAATGAATGGGTAAAAGATTGATAGTTTCACATTTATTGGCGTTTAACTCCGACGCTGTTGCCCTGAGTCCACTGTCTTCCTAGCTAACAATAGGCTGTTCTAGTCGCTGAGGTGTTGTTATAACTCAGCTCTATCATGTAATATTAACAAATGTGAAAATAAAACAGACTCTCACCTTTGCACCCAAGTACTTCTTTTTTCCATTTGCAACAAAGCTTTTATGTCACTTGGTAATGTATTTGTGAGTGTAAGAATTTTACACTGCATTATAGATAAGTTGACTGCACACTAACAGAATAAATATGAGGAACCGGAGTCTGCTGGAGTGTTGGAATAACCCCGAGTCTTCTCTGTTTCTGTAGTTTTTGCATTCTCCCTCCAAACATCAGCGAGTTCAGCAGCCGGACACTGGAGCTTCCTCGCCTTCCCGACCGCCCAGACCCCAACGATCCCTCTCGGCTAACCCGTCTATGGGGCCTCGTCCTTGGGCAAGCCGTCAGCTGAGTCAAACAGATGGCAAGGTGCCCCATGGTAGTGTCCAGGTGTTGGATAATACGTCATCTCGTCGTAGAAGTCCGTCCAGACTGGCTCCTCCAGGGGCAGCGGGTTCTGTTGGGTCTGGGCGGAAGCAGGTTTCCAGCAGCCAGCAGAGCTTCACCTCTCGACAGCCTCCAACAGCGCAGAGCAGAGCGAGACCCGGACAAGCACAGAACCAAACTCAGTATCCAAAACCTCAAGCCTCCTTTCTCCACACACACTCTCACCTGCAAACACAACCTGATCCCCAACAGACCCAGATGGTATCAGCGGAGGAGGCACACGGACAGGACGAAGGGAAGGTTCCATTTAGCTTCACTTTTAGCAGGCTGTACAGCCTGAAGGGCCTGAAGGACAAAATGAGCAAACTGCCAACACAGAGCAAGAGAGGCAGCACCAGTTCTCCAGTACAGGGAAATAAGAGCTCGAGCTAGTGTGGTACCATCAGTCATCAACTTTCCTGTTACTGGAACACATCAGAAAAGGGCGAGACCACTGCTGTGAATGCTCATTACTGGACTATGCTTTTCTCTCATATGTCTTGAAAGGACTTTTATTCATATTGGTGCATTTCAAGCTTGAAATTCTTTTCAGATGGAAAACCAGTTACAGTCTGAGATTTCCTCTTTAGGAGGTCCTGACCTCTGGACATCTGGATTTAATGTTAGCTTCATTGCCTAAATTATTATAACTCGGGCAACACAAAACTGGAATATTGCATCTCTATTATCAACATCTTGGACTCGGTTTTTTTCATGTGGAATATCTGAACATTTTTATTAATAACCAAACAAAATGCTCTTAAATCTTTCTTTCCCTGCACAGTAAATGTGCTGCTCTGACCTAAATCAACTGGACATTTCCAGCGGATCAAGCATAAAGAAAAGCAGTTGTTTCCTGGATTACTGAGATGCCTTTTTGTGAAGGGTCATTCTGAGTCGACTGCTTCATACCTCAGTGTTTACTCTCTTACTTTATTTTCTGTCTTTTACTCGCTCTGGGGTGGTGCAATGTGAATACAGAATAATCCATCTGTATTTAATTTTTCCTGTATGAGAAACTTGGGTTCAACATAGTGTACTTTAATAGACTTTAAAACTGGTACTGTCACATGTTTGATGAAAGAAGAGTATTTTTTTATATGAAAATACACATTGCAGTTAAGCCTGGGTTTCTGCAAGGGTCAGCATGATGTACATTTATCATCTGCCCATGTCTGCGAGGATATACAGCCTGCAACTATCTGCACGCAGCCCAAAACACTGCATGTGGAAAACAAATCACACTCAAAATCGATGACCAATTCATGGTCTTTCACACCTTTTATAATTCCTCATTAAAAGAGTTGAAATTGGACTTTGGAGGTGTTTTAGTTTGTACATACTTTCCATTGATGGTGTCTAAACCCAATGGGGAGTTCAAAATTCTCCAGAAACTGTGGCTGTGTCCGAAATCATTCACTTACTCTCTATTCCCTACTCCCTTTATAGGGACTACTATGTAGTGAACTATGTAGGGAGCACCTTGGCAAAGTAACATTTGGGACAGTACTCAAGTTATTAATTACGGAGCTCGCTAGCTGTGATTTGTGCTATCGCAGTGTAGTGCAAACACATCAGATTCACAGTTTATTACATGGCTAAGAAACGGGTAAAATCAAATTCAACAATACAACCTAAATGGAAAACTACTTAAAATTTTTTACGTATTTTTGTGGGGATTTTTTTCCCATTTTTATTGATAGAGAGACAGGGTGAAAGGGGGTATAGAGGAGAGTGACATGCAGCAATGCTATGTTCCCACATGTCTCACATTTCTAAGACCCCGTTTACACAAAGGGAAAATGCAGATATTATTATTGTTCAGTCTTCAAAGGACAGTAGTCACAGCACTTACAGATTACCTGTTCCTGGCACATAAAATGTTGAAAAGTACTAAAGGACTTTCCAGTTTTAAGTGAACTGCATAAGCACCTATTACTTACAGTATTTAGATTGAATGTGTATTGTTCATTAAAGAATTCTAGAAAGTTATATGTGCGCTGTGTCTAAATTGCACTAACTCATGGAGGTGAGTTAATTTTTGGCATGAGGGTTCGTCACTCCACAGCAATCCCATGTTGGGGTAGCGGTGTTGAGCTCGAGAGAGTTTGGAAGCTAGCTCTCTCCTTCAAATCGCCAGCCGTGGGACTGAGTGGCGAACCCCTAACTACCAGGGGTAAAAATGTGGGAACATAGGGCCTAATTTTGAAAAAAATCTTAGAAATGTGGGCTGTGGGAACATAGGTATGCTCCCAGTTTCAGATACTTCTATGGGAACCCTTTGTGTTTTTATGTGTTATATGAAAGGACAGTGCGACACATAGTATATATGCGTATATTAGTATGAACGGGATCATGCAAAAGCCATGCTGAATTGGCCTTTACAGAGTACTGTATGGTGGATGATACTGAACATTGCTGCAAACTAATGAAAGTCACAGTTTTCTCCAGTTGTTCTCTAACATCACTTTATATTTTGTTTGCAGATAAATAAGCAGCTTTTCAAATAGCCAACACCATGACAGGTAAATACAAAAGCAAGTTTCTATGACTCCAATGGGAGCATTTGTTCTATATTTGTATTTTAACAAGTTGTTCTTCTCCTCGGTGCATCTGTACATTCAAAATGGGTTTACTATAAAAAATTGAAAAACTGAACCCAGAATGTTCTCTTATTGTTTTTTTTTCATGTCTCAGACCTTTTATTTAGGCTATTTTGTATTCTTCTGTAGCGTGTGTTGTACATAAAAAGACTAAAGGAGTCAGGCTATTGATTTATTCTTTGTTTACAACAAATCCCATTTACATTCAAAATGCTCCTGGCCTGGAAGACAAAGTCACAATGACTGTGCCCAAAACAAAGAACAAGTTATCTGTAGAGACGAGCACAATAAACATAACACAGAGCCCTCGGAGGATAGATACAGATGTCCTGCAGATTATAACAACTGTACACAAAATGTTGCCCTTGAATTTCTCTGAAGAAAAGCGGAAATGTGCAGAGGGGCTGTTTGCAGAGGCTGAAATTCACATAATTCATGTCACCTGATGGTAAAACGACTCTTCTACAATGTTACAAATGAGGTAAGCTCCAGTCTGTTGTGTTGTTACGAGAGACAGACGGTAAATTTGAGGTTTTGCTGAATGTTTGTACTTGTAAACCATCTTTATTTGAGTGTTTGCGTGTACGTTATGTTTTTGGGATTTCCAGTCTGTTGAGTAATTTAGTTAAATTTAGTTTTTTAACACAATGTAGGATGATTTTTTTATGAATCATGCAGGCCTGCCCTTTGGAGCTATAGCTGCTCTGCCTGCCAGCTGAGGTACTCGCAACTTGAAATCGTGCAGATCTCAGCGGTAAAAAAAAAAAAAGAGAGAGAAGACAGAAGCATCTACCTTCAGTCCTGTCAAAACAAAGTCCTGTTACTGTACAGTCTCTGGAAGTTCCACTTCTATTTCACCGCATGTTGCAATTCTGCAAACATAAGCTGTAATCCATATCAGACACGGCTGTGAGTTGTCAACAAAACTCCAGATAGTAAAAAGTACAATCAGGAAGATCCCAAAGGACATTTTTTAACAGATACCGAATATTGAGGTGTACAGCGAAGAAGAGAGGCAGCGCGAGGCACGTAAAAAAATCTGCAGCCAAGGTGCGATGCTTTACAACTTTTTGCTTTTAATGTCAAACATAGTTTATTTAAAGTTTTCTGTCTTTGCTGTAGGCATACGAGCAGTGACAAGTGATGCATCCGACGGCTGACTGAATTTGCATGTTTAGGTAGGAACAGAAAGTGGAAAGAGAGATCTTTTTATTGCAGGAGAGGATGGTGTGCAAACACGCTAACTTTCACGCGCTGCAGATTATCCGGAATGTCAACTCACTGAGAACCCCTGGGTGTGACTTGTCCCTGCACATTTGTAGACGAATATTGCTGCTGAAATAAAACCAGATCATTTGTGGTGAATATAGGTCAGGTCTGATATAGAGGTAACAAATCAGAGTTACAAGTGCTGCAAAAAAGGTGAGTTATACAGTACTATTACACTCACCGGCCAGTTGGACCCCCTATTGCCTTCAGAACTGCCTTACTTCTCCATGGCATACTTTCAACAAGGTGTTGGAAACATTCCTCAGAGATTTTGGTCCATACTGACATGATAGAATCACGCAGTTGCTGCAGATTTGCCGGCTGCACATCCATGAGGCTACAATTCAGCCTGTGCGAATTGTAGCCTCAGTTTCCTGTTCTTAGCTGACAGGAGTGGCACCCGGTGTGGTCTTCTGCTGCTGTAGCCCATCTTCTTCAAGGTTGGACGTGTTGTGCGTTCAGAGATGGTATTCTGCATTCCTTGGTTGTAACCAGTGGTTATTTGAGTTACTGTTGCCTTTCTATCATCTCGAACAAGTCTGCCCATTCTCCTCTGACCTCTCACATCAACAAGGCATTTTGGTCCACACAACTGCCACTCACTGGATATTTTCTCTTTTTCTGACCATTCTCTGTAAACCCTAGAGATGGTTGTGCATGAAAATCCCAGTAGATGTTCAAAGTCACTTAAATGCCCTTTCTTCCCTCTTCTGATTCTCGGTTTGAACTTCAGCAAGTTGTCTTGACCACATCTACATGCCTAAATGCATTGAGTTGCAGCCATGTGATTGGCTGATTAGCTGTTTGTATCAACAAGCAATTGAACAGGTGTACCTAATAAAGTGGACAGTGAGTGTATATTAATCTAGTGTAATGCCCTTTTTTTGCTTAAAGATAACTGATTCCTTCTTCTCTGTCTCTTTGTCTCTACTTTTAAAGGGAGGTAAATTTTAAGAACTACACTCTGCTGCAGCTGGACGAGGAGTTTTCTCGGGGACGGGGTCTAGACGTCGGGGCTCGAGCTTGGAAAGGAGGCAACGTGCTGCTTTTCTTCTGCGACGTGGACATTTACTTCAACGCCGACTTCCTCAACACCTGCCGACTCAACACACAGCCCGGTGAGACGCTGCACACACACTGAAAAGATTGACGGAATTTACATTAAAGACACAAGAAAACGCATTTACGGCCCGTCAAAACTTCCATTTAAGGTTTCTCTAATTACACTGTAGATTGTCAGAAACTCTTTGGAGATATATTAAATAATGATTCTGACTGCTCACGCTGAAATAATCCAAATGAATTTAGAATAAAAGTAGAAATGTAATTAGGAATTGTCAATCAAACCTTTTTAGGTTAAATATCTTGAAGAAATACTATTTTCAGGACATGCATAACTACTTTAAAGAAGTTTGACTAGTAATAACTCCACTGCTACAATTAGATTTCTGATTTGTCTGTAATAGTCATAAAGATCATTGAAGATATATTCAATTGAAATTAAAACTACATTCAGGAGACTGAAGTGAATTGGACTAGTTTAAATGCTCATATGTGGGATTCTCATTTAAAATAGACAAAACGGATTTATTGATAATAAAAATTTGAGTTTGACTAAGTATAATTAGAGAGTTAAAATAAAGCTTAGACTAGCCATTCAGGATATGTGTAATGTAATGTAGTCCCGTCAGTGTAATGCATGTAGGTGTGATGATTTCTGTGATGTCATTATAGATACCTTACAAATAATTGCAAGTGGTGACGTGGCTGTTATAACTGTTCAAAACATATTTATAGAAGTTCAAAATCTAATAACAGATGATCAAATAGAACCTATTGAATGTTAAATGGGGTTTCAATGCTTGTACAGACACATTCCCATCAAATGACAGATGTAATGTCTGACACTGCTGTGCCTCTGCTCAGGTAAAAAGGTGTTCTACCCGGTGTTATTCAGTCAATACAACCCCACTCTGATCTACGGAAGTCCTGAGCACGTCCCACCTGTGGAGCAACAGCTGGTAAGACGCACAATCAAATCCATCTTCTCTTTTCTCTTTTTCAAACACTGTGCAATCCACTTGTGGAAAATATCACACTCAGTGTGGTGCTACATTTTTAAGAGGTTTAGAAATATTTCCCTTCCCCTGCTGTGAAGTGTACAAATCCTCCTGTGTGTGTTGAAATGATACACTTCTTCTCATAAGCTCTAACACTCAGTTCTTTTCCCCTGCAGGTGATCAAGAAAGACACAGGCTTCTGGAGGGATTTTGGTTTTGGAATGACATGCCAATACAGGTCTGACTTCATCAACATAGGTAAATATTACAGGATAACAACATTCACAGCACGACATGTACCGCACTCACGCCCATCATGAAGTCTTAGCATTGCAGGAATTCATAAACAGTTGCTCCCGGGGGTTGATTATGTGTGTAGAGGCGTTACATAATGCAGGGTAAAAATGAGCTACTTCAGTGGCTACAAAAATAGGCACACTGCTACGCTAATGGTGCCATAGCTTAATGGACATGAAAAACATCAGAACACAAATGGCTCAGTATTGCATTACTTTTCTTAACGGAGGAGATTTTATTATATTACTATGCACAGAACGGCTCTGAGCAGCAGCATATATTAGCATATCTCACCGCCCCGCGCCTGCTCCATCTGTATATTGGGCAAGGAATATTGGCTCTCAAGACAGATTTACATCAATTTAGTTTCCCTCCAAAGTGTCATCAATTAGAGGCCACAGTGGAGTTCATAGTTTTTACTGCAAACACACACACAAGGGCATGCAAATATTCTCTCTTAACTGTGCTGAAGTGTAACGCACAGCTCCAAGGCCAGAAGATGGCTTTAAAGAATAGTTCTGGGGAAAAACTTGCGCTTACTCACTTTCTTGCCGACAGTTATGTGCAAGTACATGTATTTATTTATGTTTACCCCTGGGGATCCAAATAAATAAACAAAGAGAAGACTGATTCCACTGTTTTGTCTGTGCAGTGTTTAGCTTCAGCAGGCAGCATCTGAGCTTAAACAGGGGAAAACAGTTAGCCTGGCTTTGTTGAAATTTAACATAGTCTGCCTACCAGCACCTCTAACGCCTCCTTATAGCCCTGTGTGCATATGTGAGTCATAATGTGTTTGCGAAACTCCTCCTTCTGTTTTTTTTTCTGGTCCAGCATTTGCCTTTGAGTAATGGAAAAATTTGAACTTGTGCATTGCATATCAGAAAGACCACATGTCGGCCAGGAAGTTAGGAAACCAGATTAGTCCATCCAGTTGCTTTACTGTGTTTACAGTGAAATTATGTAAATGTATAATTAAAAAGAAACTCATTTGGCTAGTTTTAGTAGTTTATACGTATTGCACACATGCTGGCTACACACCTAGCAGGCCACGTATTTCTCACAATGCATCACTGGTCCTGTTTTTGTTGCGTTAATGGTCCATGCGCATATTCTAAAAAACTGGATGGCGAAAAACTAATAAAATCTCTACTTTAGCTGAAATAAAGTTTGTGTCCCTCCATAAAGAAATACATTTTCTTGCATTGAACACCAGGGGGCGTAGTCCTTATATGGAATTATAGACATCAAACAAAGGTCAATACATGCTCTGTCTACAAGGGTCTGCAAAGCTACGCGAGTTGTGAATTTCGTCCGTTAAGGTCGTCCATTTCTCTCTGTGGACGTGCAGCAACTCAGGTGATTGGCACTGACATAGTTTCATCGAAGATGCCCAACCACAGTGGAGAACTCTAAATTCTCCAGAAATCTTGTCCAGCCACTTTGCTCAGCACACCTCAGAGATATTCACACTGACAACATGCCACAGCCCAATCTGTAGCCAGCTGCTACACATCCTGTAAAAAAAGCAAAGTTACCGCCTTTCAGAAAGATCCATGCCTGTGTGTTTTTCTGTTAGATATGAGGGGCAATGCGACGCTCTGCATAGCAGCATCCCTATTGTAGTATGAATAGAACCACATGCGCCTCCTCTGTTTGCCTTCAAAGTATGCAGTGGTCTCCGCACATGGATGCAGAAACCATCTTCATTTTTATCATTTTCGCTTTAAAACTGTGTTTTAAAACAAAAAACATCTCTGTTTACTGTTTTAGCTCACTTTCAGACATATTCTCAGTGCATACTAACATGCCTGAAAGTGCATATTACACAACCATTCGCACACACAGATCGTGTAGGAAGACGTGTAATTCGTTGTATATGTTAAAGTAACCACCGGCAGTCAGTTTTGTTCCGGGACAGTGTCCCATGATAGCATGATGGGCATGATAACTCAGGAAACAACATGTAGTGACTGATAAGACCCAATCAGAGAGTGAACATTGGTGTCTGTGTCACTGTTTCCAAAAGACTCTGTTTCTACCATCCTCCAGATTACAAAGCAAGTCCAAAGTTTTCCAGCTAAAAGGGAGTTAAGCATCTCCAGAAGTCTCTGTTTTAGAAGTCCTAAATTCCCAATGGACTGTGGATGCTAGGTGTAAATGTAACACAAGTTATGTATTTTAAAATAATAATGTCCTAGTGTGGATGCAGCCTGAAGCTCATTCTTGAACATGTTAACAGAGCCAGGTTAGGTGTTTCCCCCCCTTTTCCACTCCTAATGCTAAACAAAGCTAATTGTAGCTGTAGCTGAATGTTTTCCTGTGCAGATATAGGAGTGGCATCAATCTTCTCATCTATCTGTTAACGAGGAATTAATTATATGTTTTCCAAAAATTCCTAACTATTCCTTCATAAACATCATTTAGTCACGAAGGTCTATGGTCTAGACCTGGAATATGTTTTTTAGGCCATGAGTGTTAACGCAAAAACAATGAACAAGTCATCCGTCATGCTCAAATATCTGTCTTATCTCTGTTTAGCCCTGCAGCTTGAGTAAAAAAAAAAAAAAGGGAGACAGAGACAGACGGCATAATCAAAATAAAACTGCAGGGAGACAAAGAGCAAGAAAAAGCCGGCCTGAATACTTCAGACATCTAAAAGATGCAGGTTTAAACATGCATGGTCAAAAACTCTTTACCAGCGCACAGAATCAGTCCAAAATGTGCTCACTGCCCCCTCAACAAGAAACAGACCCGACAGTGATTATGATAACATGCTGCAAACTCTAATCAGGATTCATAATCAACATCTGTTGAAAGGAAGTGAACACAGCTCTGAAAACAAATGCTGAGAAAAGTGTTTGTATATAAGAGGCTTTGAATCTCCGCATTACATAACAACACATCCTCTGATGTTAAACTAAAAGCTTTATGTTCTGTTCGTTCTGTTCTCTCAGGAGGTTTTGACATCGACATCAAAGGCTGGGGTGGTGAAGACGTCCACCTCTACAGAAAATACCTCCACAGCAACCTTCTGGTGGTCCGAGCGCCGTCGCGAGGTTTGTTCCACCTGTGGCACGAGAAGCACTGCGCTGATGAGCTCCCTCCTGACCAGTACCGCATGTGCATGCAGTCCAAGGCCATGAATGAGGCCTCACACGGTCAGCTAGGGATGCTCTTCTTCAGGCACGAGATCGAAGCTCACCTCCGCAAGCAGAAACAACAGCAAAACTCAAGCCCCAAGAAGACATGAAGCCTCAAAGCTGTGACTGCAATGACTGCAATCGGTTAGAACAGAGCAGGTGAATTCAGCTGATCAGAACTTCATTTTACTTCATTATTTGCTTCCTTGCTGAGATTTAGATGCAAAGGTACTAAAAATGTGAAGCGACCGGATGAAGATGGTTAGCGTAGCTTAGCACAAAGACTGGAAACAAGAGGAAACAGCTAGCTTAGTTCTGTCAGAAGGGTAAATAAATCTGCCTACTTGTTAATTAATCTGCTATTTCTCTAATCCGTACAAAAAAGGTGTAAAAATGACAACGTCTGATGTTATAAGTGGTTATGCGTTGGGCTGTTTCTCACTAAAAGCTGAAATAGTGAAGAAAAAGAAAGAAGGATATTTTTAAACCTTTAGACAGAGCCAGCTTAGTTGTTTCTTCCTGTTTCCAGTCGTTATGTGAAGCTAAGCTCACTGTCCTGACCGTAGGTTCATATTTAGTTCAGTGCTCAGATATAAGAGGCATCAATCTTATCTAACACTCAGCTAGAAATCAAATGGATAGTTCCCCAAACTATTCCTTTAATGAAAAATGTGAAGACTTTTTTTTTTTTTACTTTTTAAGGACACAACTTCAAGATACAATCAATTACATCTGACTGAACTGCTCGAGGCATGGATCTGCACAACTGGAGGGGAGGTTTGTTGGACATTATTCAGCAGATTTCCTGGATCATCCACCTGTAATTTAAGGTCCTTTTAAAGCATTTCAGAACAAAGCATGGAGCCTCATTTTGAACTATAGCCTTGTGCCTTCTGTGAATAAAACCTGGACAGTCTCTTTTTTATGGCCAGTGAGAACTAAACCTCCCTGCAGGTTTCATATTTAGGGAAACGGGGCCACCTAGTGGACTGAAACTGAACTGCATGTGGTTGAACAATCAGTGAAGGACTCTTAAAGCCTGGAATGGCCTTGTAAAACATATGTTTGTTTGTTTTTATATAAATTATTGCTCGATAATCTCCGTTATTTTATTTATGTTTATTAGTTTTTTGTAAATGCCATATGTTTTAAATTTTTTGTTTTCCTTATTCCATCTGCAGTTGTTGCCTGGACAGTATTACGTAGAGACTATTCACCTTTATAATGAAGTGGTGCTGAGTCAAAGACAAAGTGGCAGAAATTAAATTATCTCCAGACATTTGCCAGTAACCTCTAAATATGAGATGTAAGTGTTTATGCCCACAGTGTATTTATAGATAAGTTAATTATAAAATGTTTAATTTAGGATAAAACATGCGTAAACATGTAGAATACTTTGTGTTTATGTCACATTACTAATCTGTCTACACACAAAGTAATGTATAGAGAAAGTAAATTAATATTTTTGACATTGACGATGACTTGACAAGTCAGAATGAGACTATAATATTGTTTATTTTACATCGGAAGTGACTCATGTCAAAAATATACACACTTAGAAAGAGATGGAAAAATCCGTAGTGCAATAATGAAGGAAAAATGTGGCATAATTGTCACAGTTACCAGAGATGCTGCAGGAGACCATCTTTATCAGCTGCCTCAGTGGTTGTATTCTATTTGTTTTAATGTAGTCGCCCATAAAGATTTTCTTCTCTCTAGAAAATGTTGTTCCAGCACTTCTTCAGTCCTTAGAGGAAATTAGAACAAGCTGTTTTTTTCTTTGTTTTTTTATCTGAAAAGAGGCACTTTTTGACTTGTGTTTTTATCATTTGCGGTTGAAGCATTCCTTGAAATATCAGACAACTTCCTTTCATTTTTCAAGTTATTTTTTTTAACTTTATGTAAATGACTTAAATAAACTTATTTGTGCATTGTGTATATTTTATTCCAACGTGTTTTCTTATGTCAACTAGTGAAATTATCATGTCATGTCCAACTATAAGGTGAACTGGCTGACAAGCCCTTTATGTTACATGAAATAATCCAGAAATATAATGTGTTTATCTTCAATTAATTCATCTTTGTTTTGTGGTCAGTGACATGTTAAATACCATGTAGAGCTTGAAAGTATTCAGTATTAAACAAATAAATACCAAAAAAAATAATGTCAAGGAAGTTTTCTAGTTAAAACAAGGAATTATTTTTGTTTTAATGGGACACTTTTCTGGTTCCATAGATACAAGGTAAATCTATTTTATCATGCTAGCAAATGGCATTGTTTGCTAATAAAAGTCTGCTTATATGACAAAAGATCGCCTACAAACAGGTGGAGATGCAGGCTGGTTCCAGAGGAGGTAACCTGGTTCCTCGGGTCCACAACGGAACTGATCCAAGAACCAGAACTTATCCCGTGGAAAAGCGGTAACAGTGAACATAGACATACAGTGGGGAAAATAAGTATTTGATACACTGCCAATTTTGCAAGTTTTCCCACTTACAAAGAATGGAGAGGTCTGTAATTTATATCATAGGTACACTTCAACTGTGAGAGACAGAATCTAAAAGAAAATCCAGAAAATCACAATGTATGAATTTTAACTAATTAATTTGCATTTTATTGCATGAAATAAGTATTTGATCACCTACCAACCAGCAAGAATTCTGGCTCTCACAGACCTATTAGTTTTTCTTTAAGAAGCCCTCCTATTCTCCACTCATTACTAATTGCACATGTTCGAATTTGTTACCTGTATAAAAGAGGGCAACAACCTCCTTCCTTCAACTCTATTTTGGTCTCATCTGATCACATGACCTTCTTCTCCCATGCCTCCTCTGGATCATCCAGATGGTCATTGGTCACTTTCCCCATATATGTAGACGTCGCATTGACTGTGGAGGGACGTGCCTAAAGCGCCGCCATCTTGGTACAGGGCTAGCAGAGGAGGGAATGCATGGACACCTATGGAGGTAAGAGGTACTCCACAATCTTAAAGTAGAATTATTCACTGAATTTTCGACCGATTTCCAAACAGTTTGATTTGTTAAAAACGTCACACACGTAGCTATTACAGGATGCTTGGATGTCCAACCCGCGTGAATATACGTTGACAATTTATCGATTAATGATCACTTCTATAGTGCAAACATGTTATTCCTCTATAGATGTAATGCACTGTAGGAGCGAGTGGCACTGTACCAAGATGGCCGCCGTGTAGGCACGTCGCTCCAATCGGCAGCAGCAGTCAATGCAATGCAATGCTATGGCTAAAACACTGAACAACTCTGCAGTTCAACTATGAGACACTGGAGGATGCTGTTGGTGCAGTGGGTCAGTAGTCTAGAATACTTTTGGTAACCTGCTGGACAAAAGTTTTGTCAAAATGATTCCCTTATAATGTGTGTCTGCTGTATTTTTCACCAAAAAAGTTGAATTACTTACACAAAGATTTCTTAAAATTGCATCCAGACCCAGTTAGATTTTACTTTCCTATGAGACAGAGTTTATACCAGAAACTCACACCACAGGAACAGCTTCTTCCCAACAGTTGTTTACACCATATGCTATGTAAACATGCTCGTTGTCAGGTAAATAATTTGCACATTCCTACACAATGTAAACATTTCTCCTGCTTTTTTTAAATTGCTTTAATTCTTTGGATTTACTACACATGCTGTTCGTTTGACTTGTAACACTTGCTTTCTTTTTAAAATCTTTATACCCTTCTTAAAAATTCTCTACTTGTCGTTGTCTTCTGCAATGCACCAAATAACCATGTGGAAATTCTCCAACTTCAACTCCAACTTACTTTGCAATAAAACTGATTCTGATTACAGTTTATAAAGGTGTGATGGAAATACCTACTTAGAAAATAACACAGGGACCTGTTGTTTATCGGTTTTCATGTAATGTTTTATTAGTGTAGCTTTACTTCCATGTCTCTAGATGGGGTCAGTGAGCTAACAACTATTTCCTGATTATGCTCAGCAACCTTTCCTCAGTTCTCAGTGTACATGGTGGTTTGAACATCACAGATAATTCAATTTATGCAATGGTTGAGGAACTGAAATGAGATGATTAAACCCTTTAAGACCTAATCCTCAAAATGTAGGTTGTTTTTTCTTATTTTGACTACAAAAGAGGCTTCATCAGTTCTAAACTGACTGGTTGGGGTCGTTAGGAGAGTTAGACATTAACCATAGAATTGAACTTTTTTTCTGAGTAAAGAGTAAAGTGAATAAAAAATGTGAGAAACTACACAAAGTAAGATGTCTGTGAAGATTCTCAGTCATCCAGCCCAGGTCTGGACATGGTTGAGTTTCTCGAAGACGTTTCACCTCTACTCCAAGAGGCTTCATCAGTTCTAAACTAACTATTTGGGAGTTCCAGATTATTATACTCTTCAGGAACCATTAACACCATTGAAGCTTTTGTCTGCTGGGTGCGTGTTGCCCCTTGCCTTATTATGCAAGTCGTTAAGTCCTTCCCTCTCACAATGGGGTTTGTTAGGGCCCTATGTGGCCAGGTGTGAACAGAAGACGTGAAGCAGCAGAACCCATTCACACCTGGCCACAAAGGGAATAACAAATCCCATCGTGAGAGGGAAGGACCTAACGACTCGCATTGGCTCCATTCACACCTGGCCACATAGGGCCCTAACGAATTCCATTGTGAGAGGGAAGGACCTAACAACTTGCATAATGAAGCGAGGGGCAACACTCACCCAGCAGAATAGAGCTTCAATAGTGTTAATGGTTCCTGAAGAGTATAATAATCTGGAACTCCCAACTAGTCAGTTTAGAACTGATGAAGCCTCTTGGAGTAGAGGTGAAATGTCTTCGAGAAACTCAACCATGTCCAAACCTGGGCTGGATGACTGAGAATCTTCACAGACATCTTTGTGTAGTTTCTCACATTTTTTATTCACTTTACTCTTTACTCAGAAAAAAGTGCAATTCTATGGTTAATGTCTAACTCTCCTAACAACACCTCTAGTTAGCAACCTTGGGATAATGTTTTTTTTTTAAACCTTGGGATAATGTTTGAACTCTCATTTTGTTTGTTTGCTTTCCCATTGTCCCTACATTGCCTGAATGCAGCATATAAACATCGTATATCCGACATTACGTCCCGCCCCTGAACGCAGCACCAACCAGGCCTGCTGCTGCGGTCTACTTCGGGGCTCTTGGGCTCCGCCATCGGCTCGTGTTTCAGCCGCTATAAACGGTGACAGCGGGCAGGTGTTTGTCCAGAGGACCGGTTCTCCGTGACGGCGTCTGTTTGTTTGATGTGAATTAACCTCAAACGTGTTAATGATGCGGAGTCACCGGAGCAGCTGCAGCTCACCGCCCAGCTACCACAACAACAACAAGGCGCTTTTCTGCTCCTAATATGCGGCTGTTATCCTGCGGACCAGACGCTCTGTTTACTTCCTATCTGGGCGTTTACTGAGCTGCTTAAAGCGTCTACTGCTGCTGATTGTTGTGTTGAAGCGGAGGAAGCAGAAGCAGCGACGTCCCGAGGAGGAGCATCGTCCTGCTGGGGTTTTATTACGGAGCTGCAGCAGCAACACACAGGGACTCTGCACTGACACAGACAAGAGGCAACATGTTTGAGACCAGAGGGATCCCCTTCGTGCTGCTCGATATAGCCTGTCTGGTTCTGGGTATGTGTTTAAACGCATTCTACTGCTCCTGTGCACTGTTCGTCTCTGATAAGCGGATTTGTGAGCGGATATAATCCAGTGTTGGGATATTTTTGCCATCACGTGAAGGGAGTGGTGAAAGTGCTTCACTTGATTTTAACCTCTAATCCAATCATGTGTTTGTTAAAGGTGGTCTTACTGTTGTTATGAACCACTTCTCAGCTGTTCTAGTGATGTTTTTTTTTTTTTTTATTATAAAACCACTCATGAGATGCAGCAACACTAACAACATGTTTAATATCTTATCAAGTACCTCCTCTATTGTTTCATGTTTCCACAGCTTATTGTTTTTGTATTGTTGTGGCATTCTCTCATACAGGCACAGTTGGAATCTATGTAGGCCACATGCTTGTCTTTTACCAATTTAAGCCAGACACAGGAATTTCTTGACCTATTTGAAGATGTTGCTGAGAAACTTTTACTAACCACATTATACTGCCTCTGCTCTCTGGAGTTTCCTGGTACATGGAACCACACATGTCCAATCAGAAGGTCTAAAATCACCAGAGAGCAGGTCTGAAACTGTTCTGTACAGTCATAGTCAGAGTCAGAGTTTCTAATGCTTTAACTGAAAGTGTGGCAGCTCTCTTCATTTTTCTCAGCCAGTCTTAAAGTCTGATTATTTGAATAGAAGTGCTGGCAGGGCTGTACTGCTTCACTCAGGCTCTGTAGGCACAAGGATTGTCTCAGAGGCTGTCTCTTAGATTTGATTATAAATGATTGATTTATACCATGACTCATAGCTTCCCTTGTACAGTCATGCAGTATCTGTCCTATCTACCCTAAAATTCAACATTTCTTCCAGGAAGAACATGTATCCAGTCTTTTTTCTCTTTAAATCTTATCCAGACATGTGTTAAGACTTAATTCTGTTAGATACCAGAGCTGCAATGATTAATCAATAAGTTGTTGATTATTAACTTAATTCCCATTGTTTAGATAATCAAATAATTGGGTAAAAAGGTCAATTCTGTGATTCTAGCTTCTTAAATGTGAGTATTTACTTGGCAGTAAACTGAATCTCTTGAGTTATTGAAAGCAAGACATTTGAGGATGTCAATTTGGGCCCTGGAAACAGAGATTTTTTAATTGTTTACCATTTTCTGACATTTTAATCAGTTAATCGAGATAATAACCAGCATATTTATAAACACTGAAAGCCCATATTTGGTTAATTATTTGTCTCTGATATGTTTTTTCCCATAAAAGTGAAAGCAAAAGTTTATTCAGCGAAACATTCTTCAGAGTAACAACTGCTACTTCTGCCTCATTGAAAAATTCCAAATATATGACATGATGTACTGTATAAGCTGCATTCAAAATGTCTCCCTATTCGAAAAGTTGATTCTCTTCTATTTCAGTTGTTGATGGAATTGGCCTTTAAGCTGAGCACAAAGGAACAGCTTCTAGTATTAAACTGCACAGTGAACCTCAAACATCCACTGACAATAACCAAAACAAGCTTTTGAATAGAGGCTTATTTCCTTAAAATATTATTACCCACCCAAGGCTACAGATTTCTTTTATATTGCATAACTTCAATTTTCGAAGAACCTTACAGCTAAACTTGTCTGCAGAGAGTATGACCGTAGAGTCTCAGTGTCCTGTTTGGATTTATTCTTTTAATTGAAACAAACAAATAATATTTCAATTAAAACCAGGCATCTGTGAGAGTCTCTCTGCAGACTGGGCCTGTTACTAGCAGTCAGGTTTTGCTGCGTGTCGCCAAACAATGCACATACATGTAGCAAGGTTCAGTTCATAGGAATGTAGGTTGATAAATGTGAGATTAAGATGTGTACAATGAGCTGAGAGTATTTGTCCTGTTTTGTGTTCTGTTATCTGGTTAATAAGACATTTACTGCAGGAAAAGAACCTGTTTTCAATCACAGCCTTTGTGTTTGTGTTTGGAAGCTCCTTGGCTGCACTGTTACGTCAATGAGAACAAGTTAAAGTGTAACCCGGCTGCTTACTGCAGGGAGGAATTGACCAGGGATTCCTGCTGGTGGTCTGAGTGGCGTCTCCAGCTGTTGTAGCCCATCAACTGAGGATGGCACAGCTGAAGGTGGCAGCAGCTGCAGAAACACACACTGAATGCCAGACAACTAAGGAGTAGTTCGCTGGCAGCTCGTGGATGATGGTTTATCTGCGTGTGATGTTGCCTGTTTGTGCATGTTCTTCCATTTGTGGCCTGTCGATGTGCATTACAGCTCAATAATAGAGCTTTACTTTCTGCTTGAATGGATGACTGACTGTGTCTTTTCTCCGCTCTACAATGGGCTAAACCGGCCAAACGGCCAGAGAAACGACAACAGCTTTACATCCAGACTTTGGACTGTCAAAACCAATTAGCATAAACTGTTATCTTTATGGTATTTTATCTGTAGGGAGTGCTTAGCTATGTCCACAGCTCCTCTCCCACCTCTGTGACTCGGTGCTCCAGGCAGAAAAAACTGCCCAAAGATTTATTTAGTGAAATGAAGTAACATCTTCACTACTTAGTTTTAGGAGCCCTAAACATTTGATCCAGAAAAACACACAATGTAGTATAAAAGACCCAAACCACAAAATATCTGCTGTGAGTTTTTACTGTTCGTAATGTTGTAGAAAAACTGACTGACTCCATAACACACATTTTTAAGACTCTAACTTGAAGGATATATTTTTTTAAATGAATCAATCTCATGAAACGAGCAACCAACAACGAAATGATGTAACTAACAAGTATTTCTTGTTTTGCCAAAGCCTGATGTAGTTTACTCCTCTGAGCTTTAGCACTTTGTTGTCCCAAAACTACTGAAGCACACGAGGGAGCCACGTTGTCTGACGTGTTCCTTTTGTTAAGACAAACAGGTACTTTAAATCATTTAGAGGCAGCCCTACACACACTGACCTGCTGTCGTATGTAATCACTAATGCACTTAGAGTGAATTAATCTGTGTCTGAAAATAGTCTACAACAAATGCACCACTGCACGAGATGCAAAGGAAAACATAGTCTTGATAGATAATATGATAGTAATAGCAATTTTATTGAAAAAGGTAATTATTGCATTTCTTTTCCACTGAAAAAAACTTTAAAACTGAGCATGTGATTTTTCTGCTGTAAGTACCAAACAATCAAATTCCCTCATCTCTGAAGCACCACAATGATTCATTAAAACAGTATCTTGTAACACATTTAACCTCTATCAAAATGTGGACATTGAACTGATCCATGTTGAAATATCAAAAATATTGAAGTCACTGTACAGCCTTGAGTAGTGCATTTGTTGGAGAGGAGTATTTGCTAAAAACTACAGCATCCAATTGTTTGTGGAAATTATTTAGCGTTTTCCAAGAATGAAGTAAGAAGCTTTTAACGACTAATACATTGTTGGTTTTGCTCTTTTCATGAAATTTGATGATGGCAGGAAAATACAGAATAAATCATTTAATTGATGAAGTTGAATGGTTCGTTTACTTTCTGCAAGTAGGCTTTTAAACCTTTAATTTGCCTCATTTGTTTTGTATTTGGCCTCTTTGTTTGCTAATGGGCACCATTGTGCTCTAACCTGAGACATCATCTTCCACCTAAAGGCCTCCACACTTTGTTTCAGCACCTTCACTCTCTCCTCTGTGATAATTCCTCCTAATCTCTCCCTCCACAGGAGGTCTGCCTCTGGCAGCCTTTAACCTGGGTAAGATCCGCCCCTACCAGAGGGGCTTTTTCTGTAATGACGACAGCATCAGGTATCCTTTCCACCACAGCACAGTCACCTCCACGGTGCTCTACACTGTGGGCTTCACCCTGCCCATTAGCTGCGTAAGTAGGAGTTGCTCCAGGCAGGTTCAGTTCACACACGGCCTGTTTCACGACAAATATTTTGACTTGTCAAGCACATGTATAACCATGTGGTTAAAGGTGTGCCATGGGCCTTGACTCTAGTTTGTCTAGTATGCATGTAGTATGACGTAAAGTGGTTTACTGCCACACCTACATGTAAAGCAGATATTATAATAGCTACCAGCTACACCTGCACTTTTGCTGCTATGGCAAGTCAAGATATCTGCTGTGAGAGAGGTGTGTGTAGACAGATAGAGCAGCACATTAGAGAATGAACATCCAGAGCTTTATCTAGGATATATTCCAAATATATTTCTATGTTTGATACTGCAGCCACGGCACAGATAGTATGTGCTATGTACTTCTGCTACTCTTAAAGGCGAAAGAGGATGTCCACTTAACTATAGGATTTAAAATATATCAACCTCAGACTGTTTGTTTTACCAACATAAGTCAGTGTATAGTCAGTGTTAGAGCTTCACTACTTTAAGGAGCCCTAAACATTTGATCCAGGAAAACACACATTCTGGTATAAAAGACCCAAACCACAAAATAATCTGTTGATCTAAATATAGATAACACAGAGTAAGGCCAGGCTTTAATTTCTTTTCTTTATTTGGCTTTTGATTGAATCATTTTGTTGGGTGAACGTTCTATCGCTGTTGTTAATCAGTGCAACAGACATGCAGGCTGCGTCCTCGGTTCCTTAAAATAGCTGGAACGCTCTTCTGGATCAGAGCAATTGTTTTTGGAGAATACTGTAGGCAGGATGTGCAGCTGATGTGTGTGAGTGCGTGTGTCTGCCTTGTGTTACTTTTATGTTATCAGTGATTCATCTCTTCTGTCTTTTATGTATCGTGAGTACTCATAACCCCAAGACCTTTTGTTTAATGTTGTTGTAGTATTTTTTTTCTTTTTTATGACTCACTTAATAGTTCAGTGTGTGCTCAGTGTGAGAGAGCATGTGGTAACTTGGAGCTGGAGAGTCAAATTTGAGGAAGTGTAAAGTGTGTTTGCCATAAAGAGAAATACTGAAGTAACAATGAGAGTCCTTCAAATTTAGACAAAGTGTAACAAAAGCATTTCTGTCACAGAAGCCTGTTTGGAAACACAACCCCCACTGCTCCGGACATTAAAAGAGAAAGTAATGGAGATGCACTTGTCAGTAGCGCTCAGTAACCTGCTCCTAAATGTCATATTTGTGTGCTCTAAGGTGTGGGACTTTATTCCATTAACATCCATTTCTGATTAGCATCTAACTGTCTGTTGCCAACACTTTAACCATTAACGATCTTTTCTGAAAGCTGGCAAGGACGCCGCCGCCTTCAGAGAACGCAACGCTTTGTGAGACTCTCTCACCTGGCTGCTGCCCCCTGCTTTGCACAGGCTGTTGCATTATGGGTAGATGTCTTACTGACATCTAGTAACCTGTATTCTTTTCTCTCTCATTGGTTCTCTGCTAGCTGGACTCCCATTTGCAATACTCACTGCACAACACAGGCCTTTCCGCCGGGGCTTTTTCTGTAATGATGATACGATCAAGTACCCCTATAAAGAGGACACCATTTCCTATCAGTTATTAGGAGGTGTTATGATTCCCGTCACAGTTCTCACTGTAAGTGCACCTGGTTTGTTTTCTGCTAACGGTTCGCTTCTGTATTTCTTTTTCAGCTCATCTTCCTTCTTTTTATATTTGGTGCTTACCTTTATCCACTTCTACACTTCTTTCCATTTAATCCATGGTTCCTCCTCAATGCGTTATTTTGCAGTGTTGTATGCATGTTGTTTTGTCTGTGGCCATCACTACCATCAACTAATTTGTTAGCAGCATGATGTGGAAAATGTTTTCAAAGCTCTAACATGTAAAGATGACTCAGAAACGTGACCCGAGGTAGACTTTAATTTTGAAACTTACCAGCCCCAAATGAATCTGCAGCTGCATATGAAAGATGTGAAACTCTTTACAAAGAGTCCAGTAGTTATCTTCAGTCAGCTTCTGCTGAATCTACTGGAAAAAAAAACTGCACTACTTTTATTTTTTGTAGATTTTGTGTAGATTTTATCCGAATAAGGGAATAACTCAAAGCTGACTGTTACATTCCATTTTGTACACATTTCTCACAACATCTTTAACTGTAAAGAACACTGTTAATCTGTATTGTCCCATCTGCAGTAGTCAGAAGTTCTTCTATTAAAATCTGTTAAAGCTTCAGTATCAGGTCAGTATTAGTATGAATTCATCAGCACAAGACTTTAAACCACCTCGGCCTGTCACCTGCCAGTAGGGTTGCAAAATACACGAAACACATTAAACCACAACATTCACAACGAGAGTAAGTCATTAGTCATCCAAAGATGTAGTGGGAACTCGTCTGCACAAGCTCAAACATACAAACATCTCACTTATCCGATTAAGAAGCAGGCTTTAATTCAAACTTTTAGATTAGGAATATTTCTTATTTTAAGTGGACATCCTCCTGTGGCCGTGTTGTTTCATATTATCTCAGAACTGAGAAATAAATGGGAAGTCAGAAAGACTGTCAACATTTTGCAGAAAATGCATGAAGTATAATACCACTCTGCATTCACTCTAATAAATGAGAAGCTACAGTTGTGAGATTATTAGCTTAGCTTAGCATTAAGACTGAAAACAAGGGGGAACGCTCAGCCTGGATCTGCCTGAAGTTGATCAAATCCACATCAATCAAGTCCAGCAATTTGAGTGGTTTAGTTTTTTAATCTGTGCTGGTGTGCGGTTCCAGAGCGCGACTATAAATCTGTGCAACTTAAAATTGTCATTGTTCGCACTGGTGCTCCTGACATTTAGCAGGTTTGTCGGTGTGTGTCTCTGGAGTTAAAATGACTCTGGAGTAAATCTGACATTAGAAAGCCTTATTTCACTCTATTCAAACTCATTTTGGGTCACATAGCTGTGACCAAAAGTTGCTTTCACTGCTGTAACCGATTGGAGACTAGAGGCTTCTCTGTGTTCAGACACCTCGTAGCACATGAGGCGTTTATTGAACCTCAGTAATTTGTAGCCTCTGCTGAATCATGTGAGGTGTTGAAGGAACATCAGTACATTGTAGCTTTAGAAAACAACCTGGGAGACACTTTCCCTCTCTAAACTGCTTGAGTCTCTGCATCAGTCACTCCATGCCACCCGCCACACAAATACATTCTCAGCACCAAAAAGTGGGTGAAAATTTTGGGTGCACATATATTATGTCCTGGTGCACCTAAAAACAATTACAAAAGCAGAAAAACAATTGTCCAGTGCAAACAATGTAAAAGTTAGTCAGGAGCGCTGCTGGTACGTTAATTTTGTTCCTGTCTCACAGCCAGGCTAGCTGTTTCCCCATGTTTCTAGTTTTTATGCTAAGCTAAGCTGTTTACTGGTTGTAGTTTCCTAATTATGCACTGAGAGGAGAAGCAGTCTTCTCATTTAATTCTTGTATAGAACTATTCCTTTAAACACATTTTAGCTGCTACACAGACAAGAACTTTGTGTGTATTTGGTCCAAATCAAATGATTCTTATTTCCTACTCGGTGAGTGATATTGGAATAAGGGAATATTTCTGGCTCTGGAGTTGTTCATTCAGCTGCATCTTCAATTTTCATCTGACGTCTTCTGTTTCCGTACAAACCTCTAACTCTGTATCCCTTCCTCCACTTCTGCAGATGATCTTTGGCGAGTGCCTTTCAGTTTATCTAAACCGCCTCAAATCCAAGTCATCATTCGGCAGCTACGTTGCCTGTGTTTACAAAGCTGTCGGCACCTTCCTTTTCGGTGCCGCGATGAGCCAGTCTCTGACAGACATCGCCAAGTATTCCATCGGCCGCCTCAGGCCACACTTCCTGGATGTGTGCAAACCTGACTGGAAAGTCATCAACTGCTCATCAGGGGCGTATATCGAAGAATTCACCTGCCATGGAGACGCAAGGATGGTCAATGAGGGCAGGTAGGTGCTGCTCAAAACCTTTATAGCACTCAGAAATGGAAAAAGTAGGACTGCAGCGATGAATTGATTGGCTGATCGACTGACATCGAGCAAAATGCCAAACCTTTACTGGTTCCAGCTTCTCAAATGTCAACATTTGCAGCCTTTTGGACTATTTCTTAAATTAAACCATAAATCACCATTTTCCTCTTTGTTTTTTTATTTTATTTTATAGATTCAATGATTATTTCTTAAATCAGTTAATCAGCAGATTAACTGAATATTAATATTAGTGCTTCATTGTAGCCCTGGATGATATCACCATGAATTTATTCATTATTTCAGATGTTGACATGAGCTCCTCCTTTAAACTTGCAGCTCTCCAGGTTCTTGTTTTGCTGTTTAACCGATTACTGAAATCTGGCTCTCCATTGTTTTGTAACATGCTCATGGCGTAAGCATAAAGAACAAAGGTTAACTGTGTCATTAAACCACATTTGAGTAATTGTATAATTGCTTTTTTTCCATTTGATGTAGCAGCTGTTGAGTGTTTTATTATAGTGTTCAAGATTACGTCTGGAAGAAAAATGCATGTACTATCTGGGCGTAATAACAACAAAGGATAAATAAAGCAAACAAAGCAATTTCCCTTCCAGTTTTAAACATCTCCTGGAAGAGATAAACATGTTACATAGAGTTTCATAGATAACAAACATAATCACGTCGTTATGAGCGTTTAATCCAGACTTCCAGGGTTGATATGTTTTTCCACTAATAAATAAGTTATGTATTTATAACTAACACAGCAAATTAAAGCAGTAGCAGAGTCTTTGGCTTGTATTGTGTTGCTTACTGTTCCACATAAATAAGTGTTTTCACAGTCACGAGACTATCATTATTAATTCTCTGAACCATCAAGCAGTTTCTGGTGTTTATGTTGCTCCTGTCACATTTTTACTCACCGTGGGCTCATTTTTCACTGCAATATTAACTCCTACAACTCTATGGAAGCTATTGCTAGAAGCAGAGAGAAGTCAGAACAGTCTTCTGTGCAGCATGACAACGTTATAATTCCATAAATCAAATAGAAAATTGGAAAGAGCTGGAATAAGCATGTACAAACTTTTTCAAAGTGCTCACAGGTGTTACAGATACTAGAAGAAATGTGGCGACTCGACACATTATGGATGTTTTACTACTTACATCTGCTCTGTGTAAACAGCCTGTGGTGCTGCCAACATGTTTCTGTCGGTCGCAGCTGAGTCACTAATGATTTTTCGTTTGTTACAGAATCTTGTTGTGGTTTATTTTTTGCACATTTTTAAATGAGACATTTAGAATAATGCAATTTTGATGACATTTTAAGCTTATCTTTAGTTAAGTATCCCAGTCGAACAGTATGTCCCTGATGAGTAGTTCAAGGACTGTGGAAAAGTTGAAAATTTGGCAATTCTTTCTGTTCTTACAGTTTCCAGCTCTGATATATTGTGTAATTTTGGATTTCAAACCTGCCGGGTTTTCAAGGGTTTAGGATCTGTTGGACATTCCAAATCATCTAGTTGAAAACATTAATAGCAAGCTGTTAGTTTTGAATCTAAGAAAACGAGAAACTCAAGCAAGTCCAGATGCTACGATTGAAACTACGAGGATAACCGTGACCTGGATGACTGAGAACCTTCACAGACATGTTAGTTGTGAAAGATTTAGTTTTTCTGTGTAGTAAACAGATGATATGTGGTCGCAGAGATGCAGTGTGAAGCAGTTGTGTGACTCTTTCATTGAGTCACATCACAGGAATGTGAAGCTTGTTTTCATTAACGTCTCAGTCCCTTATCAGCTCAGAGCAGAAGGAAGAGTAGAGGGAGGAGAGGATTTCCTCTTCTCATTCTGATGTAAGCACAACCACAGAGGAGCAGTTAGGTTATTATGGGCTATACGGAGCTTTCTATTCTTTTATTCTGCTTAACTTTGATACATACAGGTTTCCTTTTCCTGACATTTAGCCTGAGCTGCAGCCTTTGAGCCTGAGAGCTGAGAGTAAACGTGCCCACCCACCTCTCTCTGCTCTGGGTTATCTCCTCTACGTTTACCAGGGTGTGGTGCTTCATGGCTTCCTGGAGCCCCATTACTACTCTGTAGTCTGCTTATTTTTTTTAATGGAGCATAAGGCTGCAAACATTTATCAGCCGGCCAAGAGAAGGATCCGGTGATGCTCGGCAGATATACAGGGCTTTTTAGATTAACGTCAGGACACATTATATTTCCAGCTGCTCTGTGTGTGTCTGCTGGACTCTAATGAGCGCAGCAGGAGAGCAGAGAGCGGCTCGCTGTGGCCTGTTCACGATCATATTACAGTAATATGATTCCACATTACCTTAGGTTAACTTCCCCTGGACAGACCATGTCAGTGTTTGTTTAGTGAAAAATATGAACTTGTAAGGTGAGAATCAGTGAGACACACTTTTTTTTTTTACATCCCGATGAATAGGACTAAAGTGCACTGAGTGAAGCAGGATCCTGCAGTTTTAATGTGCTGCCACAGTGGATCTATAGAGGTCAGCATTAATTTTGCATTCGCCAGCTGGGTTTTGTTACAGAGACGTGTTTTAATCAGCCCGAGTGTCACTGTTGGTCGGGATTAGTCGATTAATAGATTATCTTAAGTGCTGATGATAGATCATGTCATTTATCAGTCACTTTTTGATTTCAGCTTTTCATATTTAAGGATTTTCTGCTTAACTCTTTACATCTTGTAAATTCAGTATCTTTGGATCTGGAGAAAACAAGCAATCTCAAGATGTCCCCCTGATTACTACGTCTTTACTATCTCACATTTTGTAGACTGACTAAATTGATTTATTGAAAAAAATATTCAACAGATGAGTCTAATGAGAACAATTATGTACAGCCCTGATTGCCCTGGCTGTAATTTAATTTCAGAGGAAATTTCATTCTTAAATATTTCCTTCCTGTTCTGTGAGGCAAAATGATTCCTTTAAGCTTAAAGGCAAATTCTAGTTTATTGCCACCTGATGCATTTCCCAATAATGTTGCCATTGTGTCTCTATGAGTCAGGCTAACTTTGTATTCTCCACCTCTGCTGTAGAGATTCAGGGAGACAATTAGTTGCACAAATGTATAGCTAAATATATAGCTAGCAAGTATCCCTGGATGCAGATCCCCAATCAGTTTATGGCTGCAACTAACAACTATTTTTGTTGTCTATTAATCTGTTGATTATATTCTCAATTAATCACTTTGTTTTTTGGTCTATAAAATGTCAGACAGAATGGTGAAAAAAGGCGATCAGTATTTCCTAAAGCCCAAGATGACATTCTTGATGATGTCTTGGTTTTTCTACAACCCAAAGATATGGTCTAATTCTAAATATTCAAATTTAAGAATCTGGAATTAGAGGATTTTTTTTCTGTTCTTAAAAAAATACTCAAACCAATTCAATTATCAAAATAGTGGACAAATAATTTAATAGTTAATAACTTAAAGATTGATTATTGAAATTCTAATACAGTTAGTCAGATAGCTGTTCTAGGTGAATAACTTCTGTGTGTAGTTTTGCTTAGACCTGAAAACAAACAGTCATGCTAGTCGCCCTGATATATGCTGTTTGCATGCTGTGTTGTGCGACGTATCGTTTCCACGAATGGAGGTGGGGAACACAAAGTTATCCTGACCCATAGAGACACAAGAGACACATTTATAGATGGATTAAAGACTAGAATTATGGTACCTCAGCAGGCTCACAGTGACGGTTTTAACATTAAAGCAGGTATAATGTTCACCACCATCGTATTTTAGTGATAGAAAACCAATTAGCATTAAACACAAGTAAGAGTGTGACATTCTGTGATGGTGATCTATTGTCTGTCTACCATGAATGTCAGTATAAAACTTCATTGTGATCCATCCACTGGTATTTCAGTTTGGACCACAGTGACGGACCACATTTCCAGAGCCGCGTTGCTCATGTGGATAAAAATACTCAGAACCAATGATAGAAGCTCTGTATGAGGCTGCAGTGGGTCGGGTTTGTTCAGTAGGTTTGCTGTGTGTAACTTGGCAGAGGAAACATCTCTCTGGTATTTACCTGCAAATGTATCCAGATAACCTCCCTCTTAGATCGAGTTGTTGGGCCACACTGCTGTCCACAATCTCAGCAGTAAAGCCGCCCAACGCTTCGTCAAGTGTCAGTGTGGAACGGTACATGAAATTATCCAGTGTCCAGTAATATTACACTGTGTGTGTGTGTGTGTGTACATGTAGCTGTTGCTGCAGACGTGGTATTAAACCACAGCGCTGTTTTTATAAACAGTAACTAACCAAGGCAGGGGGCTGTGGGGGAGGGAGGGACTGCTGTACACCATCATCATACCTCTGAGGAGTCGTTTGTCCACCCAGCAACAAACACTGTAACAGCAGAGTGAGCCAGGACTGACTGCTGATGCTTACACTGATAATAACACCTGCTTCAGTGAATTTAGTATCTTAAATTGATGCAGCTGCTTCAGCCCACAGTGTTGTTGATTCATGCTTTTGTCTCTCTGTTGCAGGTTGTCCTTCTATTCTGGCCACTCATCTTTTTCCATGTACTGCATGCTGTTCCTCGCTGTAAGTACCAGTTAAATATTGATCTGCAATCTACTGGAACACAGTGTTCAAAGGCATTTTACACAACCTGGCATTCATCCAAGTTTATTTAAGAAATCCCTGTATATACTGACTGATATTTAGCACTCCAGTTTCAACCTGAAACTTTTGAGAGTAATAACACAAACACGGTCAATGCCTGCTTATGACTAAAGCCTTGACTGTAATCTGTCCATTGAAGTTTTTTTTTTAACTGCAGCATCAGAAACTTGTCTTGGATGCTTCCCCGGTGTTTCCACCATAGACTCTGCCATTATCTTAGTGGCTGTAGTTTACTCCGTCCCCATCACTCCACTTGCACCCCTCTTCACTTCTGGCAAACCAGTCATCGCTGGTTAATGTAAAATGCATTGCTAATAGTGCACCAGTGCAGTATTGTCATTGTTCTCATTTATCCAGGTCATAGTCATTATGGGCAATTCAATTGAAGGCAACTGGACTCAGTAGTACAGCAAGTAAGACAGCAATGTACATATTTTGGACCGGGAGGACAGATGGTTTGAAAGAGGAGTTAAGGAAGCCATCTATGTAAAAGTGGAAACACCATCCCTCAACAGGGGAGGAGGTCTGCGACACCACCTATCTTCGATTTACAATGCCACCCATTCATCTCTACCCAGGAGATTCAACAACTTAACCTCTAAGAACCATAGTCGTTCGCAAATGGCCCTGTGTGACTCAAACAACTCTGACTAGTGTTACTCTCAATTGGCCTCATGTGACTCCTAACGACTCTGATGACCCCAACGACTCGTTACATCATGGAACACCATCTGAGTCACATCTCCACAGAGGTTAAATACCTGGGTTTCCCCACCAGTGAGTCAGACTAGCCCAGTCTAGTCTTGACACGCATGAACTGATGAAGCCACTCAAATGAGAGGCCAAACGTCTTCACAGACATATTACTGAGTCCAGTTGCCTTCGATTGAATTGCCCAGAATCTGGTATACTGTCAACACAGAGAAATTTAGTGGCTGCTAATAGGCTTAATCAGCATTGTGTAAACTTGTGTGGCTTAAATGTAAGTCCTGTGCTCAAGCTTTAGAAGAGCAGTTTGATATCTTAGATTTGCCCTACTGGCAAGAGTTAGAAGAGAAGATCAATGCCAGTCTCATATCTGTCTGGGAAAGCAGATGGCAGTCGGTTAGCTTAGCATCAATACAGGAAACTGTAGACAAAGCTAACTTGACTCTGTCCAAAGTATCCATTAAAGAAAAACGTAATGTAAAATCATCAGTTTGTGGTTTTAATGTAATTTGGATCGTGGAATATGTCTGGGCAGAGTGCAGTGACTTCACCTTTACTGCCAGGAAAGCCACAGCTCTTTGTTTTTACAGGTCCTAACTAATCAATATATGTAATCAATGTGCAGCTACAGCCACCAGTCAGTCAGATAAGCTCAGCATAAAGACTGGAAATGATACACTGTCCTTTAGAGGTGCAGATAGAGGGGTTTTGTAACTGTTGAACAAAGTCAGCCTACTTGTTATCCCTGTTTCTAGTTTTGTGCTAGGCCAGGCTCACACTGCAGGAGATGTGGCAAAATTTTCTCAAGTTTCACCTTTCTGACAATCGGAGGTCAGATCCAGTCTGAAACCTGTTAAACTGCTCGCTGACTCATCGGAGTCACAATGATATCAAACATGTTTGATATTTAAAAGCTATTATCATAATGATTATGATTGTCATGTTACCACGTGAAGCAACAGGCATTATTGCTAAGCTATGCTAAATATTCCAGCCCTAGAGGCTAACGTTAACCAGAGATATAAAGTCTTACTTTTTCATCCAGGGTCCTTCAGCTTTCTGCTTTCTTAATTTTATTACAGTTAAAGCAAGTTGTTGCTCTAGTCTCTATTTTGGTTTTACATCTGTGTCCCCATGAGATCACATGAGGTGTTGCACTGCTCCCTCTGACACAATAATCCTAATAATATCCTGCAGTGTATGGTTATTTTCTTGTATTGTGTGCAGGTCTGAGCTTAGAGAGAACAATATGTGTGAACTTTCTCCTTGTGTGCATGATGCAGCCCAATTTTTAAAATCAGCTGGGATATTAAATTGCTGTGTGAGCCCCGCCTAATGGATTCTTGGCTGCAGTCCCTAATTTAATGGACTGATATGAGCTCGTTATCAATCTTCATTAGTTGTATTTTAGCTGAACTGACAGAGTGAAAGCAGAAGAGATGGCTTGTCTGTCTGAAGGTGACAAAGCTCCCATAAATACTGTGCAGGGATCAAAGTTAAGAAACAACAATTTGTCCTTACATTTAGACAAAGGCTGGCTGTTTCCTCTTGTTTCCAGTCTTTATTGTAAGCTAACTGTCTCCTGGCTGTAGCTTCAGGCAAACATGACGTCAGTATCTGTGTTTCCCAAAAAGTCAAACTATTCCTTTGAACTGCACTGTTCAAAGATTACTTTTTTGCACCCTTTGATGACATTGTGACACTTATCAGCAGCACAGTGTTGCGTTGGTTCAGAGTTTTTGATTTTACTGTCCGGCCCTGATAAACTTTAGAGGCTGCTGATTCATTCAACAACCAGCAGATAAAAATAGATACAGGGACAAAGTCCTGGCACCAGCAGCAAAGTCTTTCCCCCTGTGTGCACTGGAAGTTGGAGTATGAGAAACCAACGCCCTTTAAATGATAGTATTTGCGTCATATATATATAAAGAGGTACAGGAAGATATGAAACACGGATCTGGATAAAGCAGTTAGGCTTGTTTGTCCTTGATGCAAACGGGAAGAAGAGACATGCACTGTTTTTAATGTACAAGCAAATGAAGTTGTCTGGCCAGCTGAACACTGTGTTTAATTGTGTCATAAACCAGAGATTTATAGTACTAACAGGGAGGTACGGTTACCTTCTTAGATTAGGGATTCTGTTAAAGATTATAAACAGTCTGTTTAAGTCGAGGTCAGTTAGACATTGTGTGAAATGTGAACAGCAGCACCTCAGTTTTCCTTCATGATGATCTAGTCTGTGTTGTGCTAATGGAAATGAGCTGAGTCATGTGCAGCTTATTTCCCTTGCCACTCTCTCAGGAATGCTTCCTACTACAGTAACGTACTACACATTGCCAGTGACACACTTGTATTTATTATGACTAAACGTAGCTGCTCTGGATCTTAAAAGCTCGTTCTGTCTCTCAGCTCTACCTTCAGGCTCGGCTCCAGGCTGACTGGGCGCGACTGCTGAGACCAACCATCCAGTTTTTCCTGATTGCTGCCTCAGTGTTCACTGGATTGTCAAGAGTATCCGATTATAAACATCACTGGAGTGATGTGCTGACTGGACTCCTGCAGGGTGCACTCATGGCTATACTGGTGGTAAGTGATGCGCTAAACATACTTTACATTTGAAGCAGTGACTTGACATTTTGTGATATTTGCTTATTTCATATTTTTCTGGGAGTTAGATGAGAAAATGTACATGTTTTCCCCTTTGAAATGAGGGCACAGCCAACCCTTTCACTGTCCCAGGTCTTTATGCTGAGCTAAGCTAACAGTCCCCTGGTTGTAGGTATATATTTACTGTAAACAAACAAAAAAAAGTGGTCCCATTCTTTTCAATCAACACTTGGGAAGAGAGCAAATAAGCGTATTTCATAGAGTGAAACTAATCCTTCAACCATCTGAATCCCCAAATCGCCTGGTGGGTTGCAAGGCATGTTATCTTTACCAAAAAAAAAAAACTTACACTATTTATCAAAACCAGAAATTGTAAAAGCGTAAAAGAACTGTTGAATTTTCAACTCTCTAACAATCCTTGAACTACTCCTCTGTGATGTACCATTCCCTTAGAAAACTTAACCAAATCTAAGCTTAGAATTGTGATATTTCATCAAAATCAAAAACAAAATCTAGTTTTCACTAACCAGATTCCATAAAAAAGCTTAAGTTCTGTGTTTCTTGGTGCAACCATCAAACTATTGGTGACTCACCTGCAGCCTATAGTCACACGACAAAAATTCAGGTACTGGGCTGAACTGCAGACTGTTTATGCAGAACAGATCAGAGACAAATATGGATACCAGTTAAAAGTGTAAGTAGTAAAATATCTAGTATGTAGTCACCATTTTGCTCCAGTATTGATGACACCTGTCGGCACTTAGACAAATGTTGATTCCAGGTTTTAAAATTTTGGTAAAATAAGTAACTAAAACTTTATTTTTTTCAAGATTTATGGCATTATAATTTTGTTATACTGCATTGGAGACATTTGAGTTTTCTCCACTTCTAGCCATGATTGTGCTGGGTCCATAGAGATGCCGGATTTTATATTGTAGTGAATAGGGGTGGGACACAATATGGATACAGCGATATATCGTCGTCCCTCCTCATGCGATATGAGTATCGATACTTTAATATAATAAGGCGCTCTAAACCCTGCCAGATCCCCCTGACAGCTGCCATTTCCCCAGCGTCACTACTTAATGACTCCACATGGTGGTGTTTATCACATGAATGAAGGAGACTTGAGTGGAAATGAATTGGCCCAAGAACAGTTTGTTTAGGTATAATGGAGGACAGCAACGCTAACGTAAGAGACGCCCCATCCACGTTTAAGTCCAAAGTGTGGACCCAAGTGGTTCATCCAAATTTGTGTCAAATCCAGTGAAAGTGACACCAAATTGCAGTAAATAAATACTGAACTTAACCTTTTTACAGGTATTTTGTATTTTTCAGTTATAGATATTGTGATGTATTGTTATGTGATTGTCTTGCAATATATCGATTCTCGCAGTATCGTGTGATAGTATCGGTATCGTGAGCCGTGTATCGTATCGTATTGTATTGTGAGGTACCCTGTGATTCCCACCCCTAGTAGTGAATAACGAGCCCACAGTGAGTAAAAATATGACAGGAACTAATAACAGGTTCAGACGGTTAGGGCTGCTCGGTTATATTTGCTCTCTCCAGTTAAGCTCCAGTTTCATTGACAGTTTTTAAATTCTGTGTCTTGCAGGTCTTCTTCGTGTCCGACTTTTTCAAGGCACGTGCAAATTCCCGTAAAGAGGAAGACATCCCCCACACAACCCTACAGGAGACGCCAACCAATGGAAACCACTTTGAGAGTCCCAACTAAGCTACGTGAGTGGCGGCGGAGACCTCTGCTCTGTCCAAACGCACACCAGGATCCCAGCTCTCTAGCCTTTCATCTCACGCAAATTCTCATCAACACCCTGCATGGATTTACAGTATGAAGTACTTGATTATATGTCAAGTAAACTGTTGGATGTTTAAGCATCCCTTAAGAAACTCTTGGAACCACACCAGGCCTAATTGTAAGACTTTGTAATTTTGCTGTCTTGTCCACCAGTTCTCTGCCTGGAGGGAAAGTGGTGAGACGCCCTGCCGACTATAGATACGCTGAATGACTGAAGCAGATGTAGGTTAGAGGCTAGAGATTCTGAACGGACGGGAACCATTTAGCATGTATCGATCTACTGAGCTGGTGGGAAGATTCGCCTGCATGCACCCACTAAAGGGTCTGACCACTGCTGGGAGAGAGGAGGGTTGGAAACCTGTGAATGTATCCTGCTTAGTGCTTTTCTTCACCTGGAGGATCTGATTTAGGGTCAGTTTTATCTCCAGCACCCAGAGTGAGACATCTGAGACTTATAACTTTGCTGCCTTAGGTCCAGTGTTAATTAAAGGGCTAATTAAAGGAGGAATGCTTGTTGCTGGAGGCTGAAGCTGACCCTGGACCAGAGGCCAGCAGTGCTGCTCATCTGCAGCTGCTGACTCCAGGAGACTGCAGTCTTATTCTCCAGCTGTCTCACCGAATATTATAATCAAGACGTTGGACTTGTAGCATGTTCGGTTAGAGTGTTGCAGAGTAGACTGTCAGGGTGAAGGGACAGTTCAGGTTCTTTGAAGTGGGGTTATGCGAGGTATTTATCCTTAGTCTTGCACCTACTCGATGGTTGCTCTCAGTTTGGAGAAGCATCCAGGAGGACCAGCGCTAAAGCTAAGCAGTGTTTAGCTGTGGACGGGGTCATCAAAACATATTTTAGCTCCCTAAAAAAACAGCATGATTTTAAGGTTATGTTGTGTTTGGAGAATGTTCATGCTTTACTTTGCTGTCAGACAGCCCTTTTCGGCAAGGAACTGATTCAGTTATATCGCTCTCTTCAAAGCACCAGACTTCATTGACAAAAACAGTCATTTTAGTTCTGATCTGAACTATGTGTTCAAGTCACACATTAACAGACCAGCATCCCCCATGTTCTTTGTGATAAAAACACTTTTTGTCAAAGGAGTCTGGTGGCTCTGAAGAGAGTGATGTAACTGCTTCAGGTACTCATCCAAGAGAGCCGTCTGACAGCAAGGTAAAGCAGTGAAACTATTCTCAGTATGGCATACACTTACACCAATTATTTTATTTTTGGTAGCTAAAATACATTTTGCTGACAGAGTCCACAACAGTACACTGCCAAGCTTCTGTGCAGGTACTACTGTCTGCTTCTTCAGACTGGAGCACCATCTACTATCTGCTGTAGGTAATAAACTATGGGTACAAACCTCCAACACTTCAAATAATCCAAACTCTGCCTCTAAGTCCCGTGTTGCCTTTGCTGGACTGCTACTGCTGCTATCACAGCTCCCTGTGTATCAAATGTAAACATTAAGTGAACAGACAACAATGTGCTTTTATATAATCTGTATGTAAACGAATCACCATACAGACTTTTATTGAAAAACAATGTTACAAATATGTACAAATGTCTAAAATAAGGAAAAATAAAGCCATTTTACTTATTAACCAGAACACCAGTGAAACATAAGTGTGATGTATTATGTCAGGAGTCGTCAGATAAAATTGAAGCATGCCAGATTTATCAGTTTGTCATTATGCATCATTTTGCTCATGTAAGAAAAAAGCAAAATAAAAGCATTAATGTTCAATGTGTCCTGGCCGCATTCTCAACTGTGGAAACACGACTCAGCAGGACATTAAAAATCAGGTAAGAAGTTGTGATGATCAGATTAGTGAAATTATTTTCCATCTGAAAGCCAAAAGAACATTTTGGGAACAAACAGCACACAGTTGGACTTCTGTGTGACAGTTAAAGAACAAAAGACTAGGATCAACAGGGGTTCATCAAACCTAAAGGGCACTATAAGTAGAGACTGGCAGCAAACACGATGTCTCGCTTGATCTTCGTTATACCTGCAGAGACACAAAGAGGAAATTCATCATTTACCAAATAGTTTTGCTGTTACTTGTATAAATTGCACCTTTAACTGACTGCATGATGCTTAAAGCTTGTTGAGCAGAGGTTCAGTGTAGCGTTTAATTAGCATAAATCTGACAATGATACGTTTCAAGTCAAAAAGATTCAAGTATTCATGAGAGGCTGTGACGTCTGCCTTAAAAATGACCCACTGATTTTCTGTCAAACGTAATCATTCCATAACAGTGCATTATCAAGTATGTTTCTTGCCTTCAGCGAATTTGTTCTCCAGCTCCGTGTTGCCGATGGCTTTAGCTGCAGAACACATTTGTCTGAGGACCTCCTCCAGACGCCTCATGCAGCGGATGATGCTTCCTACACAAGACGAGACATAAATACAGTGTTGAAGTGTTTTATAAAAAACAGATCAATAAAACTGAATTTACTGCCATAAACCAGCATTAATTCACTGTGAAAGTTTAATGGCAAAACATGTTGGAGTTATTTGCATGATTTTGGCCTTTAACCTCTGTGTCCTAACAGAAGATGTCTGTGGTTAAAGCTCCGCCAAGCAAAGGAAACATACAGTGTAGACACCAAATGAGTTATTGTGCTGAGATCATACCATGGCAAAACTCGACATATGGTTAAGATAAAAACCTTATGCATGAGGAAAGTCACAACATTCATAGTTCTCCTAAACAAACATACCCAAAAATGGTATTTATTGAAAAATGCAATGAGAAACGAGAATAATTTAGTACGAACAGACCACATGATATTGATACAAAACTTCCTTATTGGATTAAATAAATATACATTTTAAAACTCTAATCCTGAAAAGGGAAAAGGAGCAACTTTAAAATTGTTCAAAACCTTTTATATGAAGTGTTAAGGGTTAAGAGGAAGAGGAATATGTCACTGTGTATGATCCAACTAATATGGGGTTTATGTGTCTCTCCTGCTCTTTTGCCCATTGAAGAATCAGTAGGCCTGAAATGTTCTTGGCAGCTGTAATCCAGAGTGTGGACACTCGACATTTATCTCGCTGCTGACCTAAATATTTGCGACATGCACACACCGTCTTTCAGCTCAACACAAGATTACAGCTTACTTCTCGAAGGATAAGAGAACATTTTTTGAATTTCTTTTACCACCTGTAATCATTCCTCCTGTTCAAACCAGACGTTAAAACAGGAGTTTCTGAAACATTTTCACTTTATCAACAGGAGACAGAAAATCAACGGTCGTCCTTCCAGTTAAACACTGGAAATGCAAAGAGGGGCTTCATGCTGAAAACACATAACCTGTGAAGATTTGGTTACCTCAGAACAACTCTGTCACATTAGCTATTGATAACCGTTTTGTCCACCACCAATTAGATTTTAATATTTTAATGGCTAGTATCAATATGAACCATTTCAGTGGTTATATTAGCTCTTGAGCATTTGCTTTGACAGACTCCAAAAACGTCTCCTTTAACCCTCTAAATCATCTTTATGAAAACCATCCCAACAGGATGTTTCCTGTAAAAAAGGTCTTAGGAGGAAAATACAGACATTGTGTTCAACTGATGTAATCACCTAATTCCAAATTGGCGCAACAAGAATTATTTTGGAAATTTCTCTCCCTGTCGCCAAAACACACATTAAATCCTCCCTCAAGTTTCCCAACTTTCCCAACAAGAATTACTTCCTTGTTAGAGTGACTTCAAATATTTTACAGCTGAGGACAGCTGCTGGCACTCAGAGACCAAAACTACTGAGAATGATGGACTGGGAATCGAACCGCACACAGTAAATCAGTTTGTGAAGCTCCAACTGGCTGCATAAAGCGAGATAGTGAAGAAACCGAAGGTGAAATGGACTTTTAAAGGCCACGATGCAACCTGGCAGTGGTGGGGAAACAGTTCAGATACTTTACAACGTACAAAACAAGTTAAAGTACTGCAGTATTTACAGCAGAATGAAGTAAAAGTTCTGTGAATCAAAGCACAGAACAAAATAGAGACATCGATATTGTAAGATTGTTAGATGGTCAAAGTGGAGCTGGTTTTAACTACTTTATGTACTTCTGAGTTTTAGTCCAGATAAATCTGAAAGGTTGTAAGAAGAAGAAAAACCAAACTCTGCCACTAAATTATGCGTCTAAACGATCACCTGACTCGTGAACAAGAAGCCCCAAATATACACTACTTTCCTGAAATTGGTTATAAACCACAACGTTTGAGTATAACCAGTTTAATATCTGACATTTTTCCATTTTATTAGCTTATTCAGATTTTTTTTGTGAAAAGTACAGCTGTCATATAAACTCTACCTGAAACGTAACAAGGTTTAAACAGCATGAAGTTGAAATAATCAAGTACAGGTACCTCAAGATTAAACAGTTTGAGTAAATATACTTTCCACCATTGCAGTAAAGTGAAATTCTTTGGTATATTTTCAGTCAATTTATGGGCTTCTTCTGAAAACCTCAATGATCTAATGGCCCAATGGAACAATTAAAGTTGGTCAGTTTCATACAGAAAGTTCTGTTGTGTCTTTTGGATATTAATATCAATAATAATCAATACCCTACCTTCAAAGACGTCAGTCATCTTGCAGATCTGAGCAAACGTGGCCCCGTTAGCCCAGGCGAAGATCACGTCCATCAGGTGGGGTTTGAACTGGTTTAGATACGTCTCCTCGTCCACCTCCAGCTTGGCGTCTGCCGACACTTTAGCGATGCGCTTCGCACACTCCTGAACACCAAACAGCAGCAGCGTTCACATTTTCACCAAATTCAAACGTTTAACTACGAGATAGAACTTCCATTTTATGCCGTCTCACCTGCATTTGTCTCAGCGGTGCAGCTAGCTGTTCTGTTAGTTTTGGCATCTCACTGGCCTGGAGGGAAAACAACACAAGTACAATTTGTTTATTTTCACAAAAAAGTTGATGGTTACGCCTGCTATTAACTCGTCTGGGAGAAACTGATCAAATCTCCTCAAATCAGAACGACATAAATCCTGCAGCATTAAACGAGGAGAATAAGGATGCTGCTGTTTCTGACAGTCAAACATTTGATTCTGCTTTAACTACTCCTGGTTTTATTCCTACAGTATTATTTTTAATCTCTGAAGGTTATCTGCTGCAGCTTTAGTGGTCAGCTGTTTTACATTCACACCTTCTGTGCTTCCCAGTACTAACTAAAGCAACAATTTATTGATACTTCCACAGCTTTGATTTTCCTCTCAACAGGTTCAATCTGAGCCCTTAAAGGAATCGCTCCTGCCCAGAGTCAGAAGAAAAGACCAGCAACACTCTCATATCTTTCCAGTATTAAGCGACAATTAGCTTAGCAAGGATAAAGCTTCTTATTAACAGTCACATATGAAAGCAGTACTGATGTCATCACCTTATTCTTAATAAAAATGAAAATACGAAATGGAATTAAATATTACTCTTCATTTGTGTAACCATCACTTTAGTGGCTACTGGAATCACATATTAACAAACTTGTCATTGCAGCTGGACACCGTTTCATACTAGTGCCAATGTAATAACTGAGTTTTGGTCTTCAGTACCTTCCCTTAAGGAATATAAACATATTTCTCTGATAAAGTTTTTTTCCTTAAATGTTATTTTTTCAATACAAGAATTATTTAGATGAGAACACGATTTTAAATCCGGTAATCAGTGACACCTTTAGCATCTGACATTTGGGGAGTCAACAGGGTGAGAGAACAACTTCGTCCTGCACTGGTGAACTTCTTTCAAAACCAAATGAAACCAAATATAGTCTTCTCTTTTTGCAGTCTAAAATATTGTACCAACATGTTTTGTGTTGTTTAAAGAAAGACAAACATGAGGAAACACACAAAATGCTATTTTTTGCCTCCGACAAAAAACTAGAGGGGTGTGTTCATGTTTAATAAACAGCCTGCCGGTGTTAAAAGTTAAACACACCTGCTCTGTAGCTGTACATCATAAACACGTTATGTTGTTGGCAATGATTAAAAGAGGAAGAACCACAGCAGCCTCTAACCAAACCCAAGCACACTAGCAGCTAAGTTTACATGCTGGTTGTTGTGCTGCAGCTGAGCAGCCAATTCGCTCTCTACCAACAAAATGACATCAGCAGTGCTCTTTTGCCCAGTGAAGATAATGTTTGGTGGCTCCTTGAACAAGCTAATGTGCAGGATTAGAGGCATGTCCATGTCTTTAAGTTGGATGAGAGGGTAAATTTAGCTATAAAGCTAGCGTTTACTGTTGTTCAGAGGCCCTCATGTTGTGCTAATTGTCTGCCCTGCCTAGGATACAACACCAACATTACAACTTCCTGCAAGATTTAATTGCTAAAATCAGGTTTCTGTCTGCGTCAACGGATATCTCAGTATTATGTTGATGTAGACGTATACATTATGTCGGCTACGTCAACAGCTATTTCAGTATTATGTCTAATTGGTTTTTTTCCGTACGGTTTCAGATTTTTTTGTTTAAGGAGACTGCTGGACAAAAAATTATTCACATAGTGACATTTCTTCCTGCTGTGGCAGAAAAAAACAACATTTATTGTCAGTTGGACTCATTAAGAATACATGAGTGGTTTAGAAACACACACAGATTGGATGCTAACATCTGAAGCTAAACTAGCAGCAGGTGGTCTTTGATGACAGACGACAGCTGCGAACACACACAGGTCTTGAATGGCAAACATCACAGCTGCTTGTCATCGTTCCCTCTCTGATGGAGCGTTTAAGTAAGACTCTAAAGACAGACGACGACAGTGGGACACAGTAAAGAGTTTGGACGGAGTTTGGTTCTCAGAGGAAGGGGCTAAGCACAGAGGACTGAGCTGATGTGGAGCCAAAGAAAAGGTTTGTTAAAACATCTGATGCTGGATTGTCTCATTGGGAGAACAGGCTTCATTAGACAAGACAAACTCACACCAAACTCAAGTTTCTGTTTTGGTTGCAAAGCAGGGGAAGAGGCCAAGAATGCGAACAGAGCTCGACTGTGTGGGAATCGGTTGTTTATGTCAGGGTTCGGGTGAAGCTTAAACTCTGTTTTTACAGAGAATTAGAGGAATTATATTTGTTTGTGTGTGTGTGTGTGTGTGTGTGTGTGTGTGTGTGTGTGTGTTCATACATTCTCCTGGAAGACAAAGCAGGACAGGAGGGCGGTGGCTTGTTCAGCCGTCAGATCGTTGAAGAGACCGTTGAATATCATCTCTGTCAGCAGGAGCTCGTCAGCACTGGAAAGATTAATGCACAGAATGAATTGTGTTTTATAACATTTTATTACTTTATCAAACAGGATTATAATAGTAACCATGAATAACTGTGGTGTGGCTACTGGAGTCACAGGAGAGAGTAGATCCCCCTCACAATCTAAACCACAGCACCAACATTTGGGTTGAGACTTGATGCTCACCAAATAAAATCCACGGTGCGTGTCTCATCATTAAAACGTTAAATCAGGCTGTAATCAGAAGTGGGCAAGCTGCCGTAGCTGTGGTGAAACCTCACTTGTAAACCCTCCTACAACACTGTAATAAAGAATTCCACCTATAAAGCCCTTCTGCCAAGAGATCTGCACCATTAAAATCAAAGTTATAATAACAATTTTAACAGATGGCCAGACGTCTTTCAATCAGCTGCTCCAATAACAACCAGATTTCAGAAGAAGAAAAAACTGAGTAAAACCCACAGACGTCTGCTCCGTGACATTTTGTGCTTTCCTAAATATTAAGTAGTATTAACTCCCTGATCCCCAATGTCCTTCAGTGGATTTGAAAAGCATGTTTTCTTTTAAAAATGACAAAACTACATTTAAAAAGAAAATCAGAGCCAGAAACTGTAAAAACAAAAAGAATTGTTAGATCTTTAATTTCCCAACAGTCTTTGAACATATCATGTGTGACGAGTGGTTAAGGTAGGAAAAATAACCCAACATAAGCTTAAAGTGATTCTTAACAGCGTGCTGACCAGAGAGTGCTAAGACCGAACAATCTGGTTAAACAGGGCTGACGATGAGCCATCATGCTGTGTATTTCGTGCTAGTTCGGTACGTTTCCTGACTGAATTCCCAATATTGCACGATTATTTTTATGATTTAACAAAAAAATATATTCATTTCTTCTGATCAACTCAAGTTAGGGGCTCGTGGATTTTGATCATTTTACACCACAAGCTAATTTCTGCAGAGTTCAAGTAGCTGCTTCACACAGCAGTTCCATATTCACACTGTGGTGGTCAGACAAGTGTTTAGTGAATGAAAAACTTCCACTTTCACACTGACTAAGTCCATCTGTTGGAGGAAGCGCTGCTGACTGTGATTAACATGTCTGCCATGGAAATGGAAAAGTGTTCAGTTCCATCCATGTTGATATTGCAGCACAGTTTAAAACCATTGATGGGCTACAGAGACAGCTGAGAAGACCTGCCCACCATTTCAGAAACCTGTGTGTGGTCCATCTTTTCCTACCTGCTAATTTCACAGGCGACCCGCCCTTTCATCTCGATGACATCAGATGGACTGGCGAAGCCAAGTCTTCGCAGAACTCTCTTTCTGCACTTCAGCTTGTCCATCTGCAGGACGGTCCGAGCTTTCTTCAGCTCTCGTTTGGCTGTTCGAACGTCTGCTGCGATCTAAAACACAAAAACACACACAAGCTTAGAATAATACCATGTGACCTTTATCATATACAACTCAGGGAAGCTCTTTCAGGGTTTCTGAAAAAGGCTTTGTAATTATTAAAAGCTGTGCGATAACAAACAGCTGTTTTCGGCATGAGATCATTTCAAACAGTACATTAACTGTCAAAGTGATAAAGTAGAGTGTAATAAACGTTGCAACAGATGTTCATCTGCCTGCTTATCTAGCACCAATAGTGTCCATTATCCCCTTTAAACTTCACCCGTCATTACAACACACCTCTGAGACAAGGAGGCAAACATTTCACCAACACAGCTCATTACTCAAAATTATTGCTTATTTCTCTAACTGGGGCCTACATGTGTGCTGGTAGAGAAAATTATTATGCAAGCACATATAAACTAGAAAACCAAGACTTTCTAAGGCTTGTGTCATCAGGAGCAAATGCTAGAAAATGGATCTGTCAGCACAAAACCCAGGCTTGAAATGAATATGGTTTATCAGCTTTGCGTCACCTTCACTAACCAGAGTATTATTGTAAGACGCAACGAGTTCAGACAGTGATATCTGCTTTGCTAAACAAATAAGGTAAGTACTACTGTGGCATCTACAGAGATGAAACTGCAGATTAGCTGCTAGGGGCTACCCAGGGATTGTAGAGCTGTTAATAGAAAAGCAAGTTAATCTTTTACTCTACCAATCCAACTTAAAGTAATCCCATTTACATTGTACTGTTGAGCCTATGATTTGACTCAGCACTCAAAACCACAGAGAGATGTAAATATTTATGCCAATTGTCAAACAAGGCTTGGTTTGTTTTTTTCTCACACTGGTAAAGCCACTCTGAGTGTTTTGCATTTATCACAATAAGCCTTGTAACTGCCAGAGTATGAACTAAGAGAAGTTGGACAGAATTGAACTGAACAGAAGACTGAGTCTTCAGCAGTGCACAGAGATGTAATATGTGCCGACTTAGTCAGAACTAATGTTGACTATGTCGACTTTCCTGTTGAGGGGACCTTTATAAATTTTAACAGGAAGGTTATCAAGAATGTATGTTAGCTGTACTTCCTGTTTTTGGTCAACAATTCTGTGTGTTGTAACGTAAATTATGCACGTCAGTCTGAAGGTGAGTCCGCTGCTTTGGTCCAGACAGACGTATCACCCCTTCAAGGTGGACGTTTGCAGTAAATGTCTCAACAACTGTTTAATTAAATTTGATAAACATGCTGCTGTGCTAGCGTTAGCATCATCTAACTCAAATGGTACAGCATCTTAATGCCCAGAGCCTGGTGGCAGAGAGCTTTTCAGAGCATGTGTGTAGCAGAGCTGCTGTGTAGTTTGTAATGTAGGATATCATGGAGAATTTAGGGGCTTCACACATGCCATGAGAGAAAGCATTAGTGCAAGAGAGACCACGTGAGAGCTTTCTCTACAACTGTATATCAAGTCACCATTATTCATATTTGTAAAGTTAAAGCAACGTCGTTGAGCCAAAGTGCTTTCCAGTGGAAAAATAACAAATTAAAATTAACCTAACAGGCTAAAATATTGAAGTCAAGACCCTACAGTTATTTATGGTGAGCAATTTAAAACCCTACAAAAATAAATATTAACAGTATTAATATTTATGGAGATTAACTTTAACCATTTTAGAACTAAAGTTACGACTCTACAAACCAAATACATGACTACCCAACAAATTCAAGGATTTTCTGTATTCCCTATGAGCAAGCTTTCTTTTTCCTTTTTATATTTATCCTACAGAAAGAATGTATTTTGTTTTTTATTTCATGAGAACTGTAATTATACTAATGTAAAATTAGTAGGCATTATGCCTTCTGCTCGTTGTGGAGTTTCCCTGGGGGATGGGTGGGACCACAGAGAGCATTTATGCAAGACAGACTCTGTGAATGATTTGTTTCTCTACAACTGCAGGGGAGTGGTGCTGGCGCTTTGTGCTGAAACACAGTCTTAGCGAGTGTGGTTCTTGTTTGCTTTACAACAACACAGTAAGACCAATTATATCAATACATGGTAAAATAAAAATCTTCAACTTGTGACCTCTCAAGGAAGTTTTCTGCTATCTGACCTGACTTTCTTTCTTCCTGTGTTTGTATGAGCATATATGACTACAAGTGAATAGAAAACACCAATAAAAGGTCACTGATTGTTATCTAACAAAAGGTACCAAATGTCAAGAAATAGGAAAGATTAAAAAGTTCAGTTGTAATAATACCACAGCTGTTGTTTAAAGGCTGGCTTATGGTTTGACATTTAACTCTCCTGTGCACACATGCACAAAGTTTCTCACCAGAGCTTTCTTCTCACAGAGAGAATAGACAGATTCCAAGTTGGGGTCACTGTGCAGAGGGTGGGAGTACATGCGGTGCTCAAAGGCCTCCACCTTCTGAATAACTTTCTTTAAGGAAGGGTCTTTGATTCCCATGTCATCTATGGGGTCGAGTAGAGGAACTCCATCTGGGAAACGTTTCTGCACCTCCTAAGGATAAAATGATTGGAGGGAAATAAAAATGATTTAGATAATGATTTCTGTTAACAGTTTCAACATCTTTGTTTCCTGATGGCTGCACTTTATACCATTATGGACTTCAGCATGAGCTGTCTGTTGTCAAAGGGCCTCAGGTCTTTGGGGATGTAAAGACGAACTGAGCTGATGGAAGTGAGGAGATTTAGCATCACTGGAACCACCTGGATAGATAAATAAGATAAATGTTGGTTATTACAGTCACATTTATGTATGTAATATGTACTTACATGTGTTTGTTTCATGCACCTGCATCTCTCCAGTCTCTCCTGGAGCAGCAGGTTTAGCAGCCTCAGTTGCAGCATCTTTTACACTGTCCTTACTACAATGCAGCAAAACCTCCACCACGTACAGTGGCTCCGAGTCTGTAGTGGCCTAAATGGGGAAAAGGGAATTAGTTACACACGTTAATGCATTTGGGGACAGTTGACACAATGGCACTAACTTACCTTCACATTGGCCTTCTTGCAGAAATTTACAACAACTCCCCAGCCAAAGTCAGCATCTTCATTTTTTACCTGCAGCATTAAAAAAAAATGGTTAAGTGACATTTGAAAATGTATAATTACTGAAAGACTGTAAAAGACTGTAGAAGACTGAAACTGCACCTTAACAAGACGCCCAGGCTGCAGGAAGGGCAAGCAGTACTTGGGTTTGTGGGTGAACTCTTGTATCTCTTTACCCAGTTTGGCCAGCTGCTGCCTGATTTTAAAGTAAGTGACCACGCTCTCTTCATTGGGAATCTCAATGCCGAGGTACTGCTCCTCCAGCTTCTTAATTTCTGCACAAAGAGATCAGCAGTTTAATTGATTCAAATTCAACCTGAACCCTCTAGACCCTAAAATCTGCCAGCAAGTTTGAATGACATGTTGTTTAAAGAAATGTAAAAATACAGTAAAAACTTTATTAAAGCCAGAAACTTTAAAAACAGAAATTGTCAGATTTTCAACCTTTCTATTGTCCTTGAACTACTCGTCTGTGACGTGCTGTTTAGTTGGGAAACTTAAACAAATCTAAGCTTAAAATCATGATATTTCAGCAAATTAAATTTATTTTACATGACTCGTTTAAAAAAAAATTGCGAAAAATAAACATTTCCTCTCACCGAATTCTGTAAAAAACTCAAACTTTTGTGCTTCTCAGTCCAACTGGGAAGACATTAAAGTGAAGTGCGGAAAGAAATACTTATATCAGTCCTTTATTTATGATTTCTGGCATTATAACTACTACTATATTTGTTATAAAGCAGAAAAAGTTCTCTCTACTCCTAGTCATGGAAGTGCTGAATCCACAGAAAAGCATGACTTTATACTTCAGTAAAAAATGAGCCCACGGTGAGTAAAATGTAAACAGGAGCAGAAAACGCCCAGAAACTCAGAGGGTTAAACTAGTCAGCATCTTGACATGGAAATAATTCATACCAAACAGCTGATAGTGGTCTTTGATCTGGCAATACAACACACATCAGCACTGTGCTTATATCAAAAATGTTTGTTTACCATTGGTAAATAATACAAAATACAGCTTCCAGATGTTGCAAAGGTTTCTCTTTGATATTTCTTTTTCTTAAACACTTGGTATTCAGTCCAGAGATAGCTTTGCTGATGGAATCAATACTAGAGTTTGTCTACCAGAGCAGAGGTACATATGGAAAATGCTTACTTTCCACTACACCAGGCAAGGCCCTGTAGTGCTGGAACTGGTAGAAAGACTTCTCCAGCATGTATTCTGGGTTGATCTCCTCCACACGCAGCAGGTTAAGCACCATGTTGTAGGTCAGGTGGAAAGCACTGTTCAAAGGGTCTGCTGAGCCCTGCACAGCATGATAAAAAAACATAAAAATAAAAAGCTTTTACTGTAGTAAAATACAGCTGTGATTAATCATGTGTTTTGATAAAAATGTCAGCATTTTACTTAAGGTGCCAAGAATGTATGAGGTCTAAGTAAATACAGGCTGAAGTCATTTTCCCCACTTAAAATACTGATTAAGATTTTGCAATCAGAACCTCTGAACCGCAGATACTCATTTGACAGCTTTCTCCAAGACTCCCTGGGAGTTAAGGGCTGTGCCAGAGCCAACAAACAGTTTTACATTAACACAACCTCTTTCAAAAGCTATGCAGCTATATATTTATAGCAGCAAGGCTATAAATGTGTCAAATCAAAGACGAAACACCAAGACTCTCTGGCTGCTCTGTGACAGTGACTGTGTGTTGTCAAATTTTGACAGAGTACCAAATGGACTTATGATCCACAGAGAGAACAACTTAAGAGTCACTTCTGACAATTTCCATTCAATCGTTCTCAGCAAGACCACAGGGAAATGTGTTTAATTCATGATATAGTGGGATTATTCCTGCAACAATATAACATGTAGACAAGAGTTTTGCAAAATTATGACCGAGGCCTTATAGCAGCCAGTTTCACAATACCTTGAGTAGCTGTTTGCCCACAGCTGGACTCATTTTCTCGTCCACCATGAAAATAACAATTCCTCTGTCATCCATTCCTCTCCTCCCAGCACGCCCGGACATCTGGATGTACTCACCTGATGTAATCTAGACCACGTGCAAGGACACATAATATTAAGAAGAAATGTTATTGAATGCATCTCAATACCTGCAATATATATATAGCCTATTTGACAATGACATAGCCTTTTCTACAACTGAGAAAACTAGTTAAAACCATCTAAAGGTGATAGAAATTTGTTTTGATACTGTGCAAGTGCATATTTTCACACTTAGTGCCAAGTCCATTATTTGCATTGCTAACATAGATATCTAGGTTCTGCGTAAACCAGTCTTTCATAAGCCCCTAAAGACTATTCCCTGCATCCCACATGGCCCTCACTAAGCGCCACATATCTACTGGCCTTTGGGGGAAAAAAAGGCAGATAAGATTATTATTTTGTGCTGAAACTGGAGCAGCTCTTGATTTGAAACACAGAGTGCTTCAGGAATGAGTCTCATGTGTATTGAAGTGTGAGTGCCTGCGTGGAGCTTTGGCACCATCGGAGGCCCCAGATGTTACTGATGAACCTCTTGGAGGGCAGTTTCCTTCTCCCTCTCTCTCTCTTCAAGCCTGTGTGTGTGTGTGTTTGACTCTTGGAAATGTATGAAGTGAAGATGAAGGGTGCTTCTAAGTGACAGCAGCTTCACACACAGCCCCCAGCTCTTATAAACAATACGTGGCTGTTTATGTGGCGATGCAAGCTGCGCCGCTTGAAGACCTTATAAAGGCCTAAGAGCAGCACACTGTGTAACAACTACACACAGGACAGAGCTGTTTTAAAGAGACAGCACAGTTGGAGAGCTTTACGTTTTACTGGACACTCACCAAAGGTACAGCAAGTCAGCTTTCTTTCTCAGTGTTAAACTTTTTCAATGATGAATGCCTAGTTTACATAAACTACGCTATGTCAGCTCATCTTCCAGCTTATGTGTAACCACAGCCACAGCAATGGAAACTGAAGTTCCAAAACACAGTGTGTGGAGCAAATCCAAAATTGCTGTTGAGATCATTTCCTCCTGACAATATAATACACGTAACAATAATTGTGTGTGTGTGTGTGTGTGCACTTACAAAGCGGTGACTCTTGCCATCAAATTTCCGTGCACTGGTGAAGAGCACAGTCCGAGCCGGCATGTTGATGCCCATGGCAAATGTTTCAGTAGCAAACAGTGCCTGGAATAAGAATAAAAAGCGTTATGAAAACCTTATCTCAATATTCAAACTATGTCATTTTCAATTCAGCTTCCAAGGTGTCCTGTAGAGTTTTCTTGTTAACAAAAAGTATGTACGGTAGTTTCCCACCCAAAATGCCCTCTGTGTAGCCTGATAAACTTGTTCAGTGTGTTATTATTAGGGGTATAACAATACACGTATTCGTATTGAACCGTACGGTATAGGCACTTTCGGTTCGGTACAGAGGTGTACCGCGGTACGAACATTTTAAGACTATTAAGAATGGCCAATGTACACAATTGTTTTAATTGCGAATTTTAAAACCTCATAGTGCCCACAGTTGTGGCGGACCTTCTCCGTCTCACAGTTAAACAGTATTGCAGAACTAAAAACAAGTAGGAGTTTCCAGGGGACCACAGGATGTGACGGACCGTTTATTCTCTTGCCGGTGCTTCTGTGATGGCTAGCGAATGGGATGGCTAAAGCTAACAACAAAAAGCCAGAGCTGGAAGACGCTCTGCTGTCATTAAAATCACCCGTTTGGGATCACTTCAGTTTCCCGGTGAAGTACAAAAAAGGAGGAAAATAAGTGGACAAGGTTTTTTTTTGTTGTTTTTTTTCCCTTAACAGAGAACCGAACCATACCGAACCGTGATCTTTGTGTACCATTACACCCCGTTTTATTATCCTTATAAAATATCTGGAATGCCAAATTTGAAAGTCCAAAAAGATTGTAGGGGCTAAGGGGGTAAATGTTAGGATGCAATTAATAAACAAAAATAGGAGAAAAATGTTTAAAATCTTCTTATAAAACTGTTTAAAAGTTCAATCTGCAGCCACTCATATAGGAGCAGATACATGTAGAGCTTTGATAAAAAGCCAGTTATTGTTCACGTGCCATATTCCTTTACTTTCTTTATGATGGATTTAACAGTACTTTGTAGAAATCTGTTTTCACTTTGACATGCAAGTCTTTTTTTTGTCAATTATAGGCAAAAGCTAACTATACTGACCATGATTCGATTTTGAAAAGCGATAAAGGGGAAACTTCCAAGGGGGTGAATACTTTTGATAGGCTCTGTATACTGTTGCCGCACAAATGTCCTGTGCTTTCGTTTGAGTGCATTCCCTTGCTTTTCTTGCTTCTGCACCTGCAAAACTTCTGCTCTTAGATTTGTGCTCTTGCGCTAACATCTGCGTGAAACAACACTGTAGAATTTTATTTACAAATAAAGTAATTGCAAAAACCCTGCTGAGAGCAATAAGTCCTCTTTGGTAAAGTGTGTGTCGAGGAGCATCTTTTCATGGAGATGTTGGTACCTTAATAAGGCCTTCAGAGAAAAGGATCTCTATGGTCTCTTTCAGGATGGGCAGTAATCCTCCGTGATGGATTCCTATTCCCCTCTTCAACAGTGGCAGCACATGCTCGACCTGAAGAACACCAAGAGGCCCATTAATGTTGAAATACTCAATTTGCAACAGTGTAAATTCACCAGTTTTGTTCAAAGGATCAGACATGTAGAGTAGGAAAGCAACCCTAAACCCTGTAGTGGAAAAGAGCGCTGTATGCTTGTGCCATAGTGGTCGACCCACTAACAGCTATTACCGCAAGACAGATGGTTTTCATAACGTGACGCAACACAGCAGGGTTAAATAACAGGAGCTCAGTGTTTAAGCCCATGTTGACATTATATGGGCAACCATTTACATTAAGGCTGGTTAGCTGTTTTCTCTTAGCAGAAAATGACTCTGAAGGAAATGGGGAGGCTTTTTTTTGAGGTTTTACAAGGTGGCAATGTTGGGTTCAAAAACTGGACAGTTTTAAAAAGCATCACAAGTTGTGAGGAAACCGAGTGAGAGAGCATGTGAGAAATACCAGGGCTGATTACCTGAGGCAGTTTCTTGTCTTCATCAGAAAGACAGTCCACTGCATTGTTGAACACTTCTTCCACCAGACGTTTCTCGTCATCTGCAACAAACAAACAGTGCATTTCTTAACATTTTCTCATGGCAAATCAGACAGTGTTCTAAATATTAGTAAAAAGCCATTTCTTACATCTACAACAATTCTTCCTCATCCACAATTTGGGGTAATTTTAAAATGTTATTACAAATCTAATTTCTCTTGGCACATGTGGTTAATATGGTACAATGGGGATTTTAAGAAACTGGCTGCAGGGAAACTTCACCCACCCGGGACTTGAGGGAGTCTCTGTTGACTATAGATTTTATCTGATTTTGGAGCCATACGTTCAAACAAAACTGTCTCTTTCTTATATAATTCTATATAAGTGTTTATAAATGTTTATACTGTTCAAATGATGGCTTGTTTTTCATCTCTGATTGAAGCTTCATTTAGAAAACAAACACTGTCTGGAAAATGACCGACTGCTGACATACTTGTAACCAAAACTTTATTATAATAAATAATAAATGAAAGTACCGACTATGCCACCGCCATCCGTATCTTATTATTGTGCTAATTACATTACATTGTTTGCTGTCTCTGCCCATTTCTATCCAAGTGGAAACTGAGTCACAGGTCTTTCTTTATTCATGAAACCATTCTGGGAAATGTTCCTTCTTATGTGCGAGTATTAGTCAGAGACTTGGAGTCCCACAAAGTCTGATGGCCCAGGATTTATTTCAGTGTCACAAGACTTCAGTACCAATGAGACTGGCTAAATAAGAGACAAATAGACTGTTAGGTTAAAGTAAAAGAGCAAAGTAAACCCAAGCTAACTCCTTGGCTTCAGAAAACCAGTCTGACAAAGAAAATGTATCACCCAGCACATCTACTTTACATCATACATTACACAGAGCAGGGCTATATAGAGCTTAAGTTCAGTGTCTAAAGATCCTTTTAGAGCTCCCAAAGCTCTTCACACCTTAATGCATGAGAGCATACTAACATCAACCGACCAGCCACAACATTACAACCACTGAGGTGAAGTGAATGGCATTTATCATCTTGTCACAATTCAACGATCTTTTGGGAATCCTTAGGTCGTGCCATTCATGTGGATGTTACTTTGACCAATCATACCTTGCCATGGAAACAGCACTCCCAGATGGCAGCAGCCTCCAGCCCCAGCAGTGTATAAATCGCCCCGCCACACCACAAAAACTGCTCAGGAATGGCTCAAGGAATACAACAAAAAGTCCAAGGCAATGACGTGGATCCCAAACTCCTACTCCGTTCCCAACCAAAAGGATCCACTGCCAACATCTAGACCCCACAGTAGACCCCCAGAGGTCCTATGTCAATGTCCTGATGGGTCAGAGCTGTTTTAGAGGCGTGAGGTGGACCTACACAACATTAGGCAGATGGTTTCAATATTGTGGCTCATTGGTGTACACTTGTACTATTGTTAGAGCCTTACCAGTAGTGAGCCAAAAATGTCAGGTTTGAACGAAGCGAGGGAAAAGGCCCAAAAACACCAACCAATACAAATTTCTGAGGAACTTGTAGGTGTCGTGGTAATTGGCCCATTTTATTTTTCGATATTTGTTCTGTACAAGTGGAACATTTCTGACAGTAAAGGAAAGGTCAGAAGGTTACCACAGTATTATGATTCACTGAACGACTTGACACATATCCCTGACAGCGAAGTTCTAATGAAAGATGTAAATGAGTTGCATTATTGGAAATGGGAGTCAGTGTCTTTGGAGTTTGACCCATACGATGGACAAAACGTCTATATCTCAGCCTGTGTTGCATCAACTTTGATCTTTCTCTTTAAATCAAACTTTATGGAAGTGTCACACTAAGTTCAATTCCATAAGTTACACAAAAGGTCAGTGGGGTCAACAAAACCTTTAGGAATCATCCTTTGAGGAGCATCAATATGCAAACCTAATCCACAGTTATGTGACCAGTAATTGCTGAAATATTTGGCCTTGAATGAAATTGTTGGATGAGCAGACTCCATCAATCTCAGGCTCCGCCAGTAGTGGCAAAAACATCTGTAATGCTACTGTACAGCCAAAAAAACACTGAATGCTCAGGTCAACATCACAACTCTACCAGCTAGATACATGCCCATCTGTCAGTCTTTGCATAAACCGGTCAAAACTCCTATAACTTGTCTGTTTGTTGCTGCACGCGGTTAGTTGGTTTGTGTTTCGGCACCAGCTGGTCCCCTGACTCCCAACACAGTCCTGCCACACCACAAACACTGCCAAGAAACTATGTGTCACAGCACACAGCAGGGAGGGAGAGAGGGGAGAGTGTTTAAATAATAAGAAAGTAAAATACATGGATGAAATGAGGAAAGTGCAAAATAAAAAATGTAGAAGAGAGGGCAGGGGGTGGAGAGTAGCTGCTTGGGAAAGAGAGAAACCAGAGGAGCCACGTGGCTCCGTCTCCTCATCACAACCCACCTACACACACACACAAACAGAGGAACCTGTGTACATACACACCAGTTAAACAATGTGGCTTCTTCACTGTTTGCTAGAGAGAGTTGGTATCTATGAGTTTGTAAATGACAGACAAAAAGAGGGAAGACAAACGACTGATGCATTTATAAACTGCAAATTTAGCTTTGTGTCAGCGGTCACTTCATGTAATTATTTTGGCAAAATTTTCTCAGGTTCTAAAAAAAATCCCATGCAAAGTGAAAGCTTCTTTATTTAAATACTATAAATGCAACAATTTATCAATCTCTACAAATCTGATTACGTTATTTCAAATGTTTTCTTCAATCAAGTAAAATTTTCTTCAGTCTAATGAAATTATCCGACTATTACTGCTGCATATAATCTGCACAATTTTCTAAGAAAGCTAGCTTGCTCAAGAAAATTCTCAAAACACGTGAAACTCTTGGAAATAAGCGATTATCTTTGGCAGAGTTTCTGCTTTTTTTGCAATATTGATCAAATTTGGCAGCTTTTACAAAATAAAGGCCTTCAGTGCTGGAAGAGCTTGCTGTTAAAACAAACCCCCTCATTTATAATAATGTCACAATGCAGGAAAAACAAACCAAGACGAGGGAGGAAAATGTTTCCCAAGTAAGACTACATAATCATGTTTTAGTTCCTTGAAAAAAGCCTGGAGCTGGTGGACATGAGCCAAGCTCAGTGTACTGCTGGATTAGCTCCAAACCTGCAGAGATGTGTCCTCATGAAACAACTCTTCCACTTATACACTGGAGCAAACAGCAGGACCAACTGTGCAGGCACAATAAGACATATTCAAGGTGGTGAGGATTCATTGAGCTCAGCCTGCCAACAATTCAGCATTTTGGTGGGCGGTTTCGCCTGCCTAATTTCAACTCCTTCCCCAACTCTCTCAGCCATTTGTCACAAAAGTTTATTTGTATGACATTTCAGTGTGCAAAGACAATCTGCTCTACAGCTCTAGGCCTAATTAAAATAATAATATGGTCAGTGACTGATGTCCTAACAGTTAGACTTTAATACCTGATAAGTGACAAATGCAGTGCAATGAAATGACTGCTGAAATCAAAGCAGCTTAATATTAGCTAATAAAAGTCAAGCTCCTAACTCAATCAAAATGACTAATCAATATTGAGATCACAATTATTCATTGATTTTAGAGACAAAACATTTTCATTACAAAATTTGACATTTGAATAAACATAGCACTGATTTCACTTCTATGCTGTGCTACATTTGTGTTAATGCATTAAAATACAACATAACATAACCTGTAAACCTGAGTGCATCTCCTCAGGACAAAATGCAAATAAAACTTCACACAAGACATCTGCTCTTTGATAGACACTGCAATTTACCAATATTCCCTAAACGCCTCACATAAGATTCTGGCTAGGCAGCCGTGCTAACAATTCTTACTACCTTCTTATGCATGTTGTATTTATTTATAAATTACTGAAAGATTATTAATTATTTTGTTGCAAATTTGCATTGACAATAAAATGAATTCTTTTCTAAATCCCCAGTATAAATGATTGGTAAATACAAAAATCACTGATCTATGTTATTTTCTATGTGTTTTTGGCATAAGTGATCTCATGCCAAAAACACATCACTTGCCTTTTATCTACCATTTCAGTGCCCAACACCACCAGCACTATTGTATATATCTGCTCAACCTGAACATGTGCTCATTGGATTGTTACAAAGTTCCAACAGCTTGACTTGATGAATTACCACCCATGCCGCCATCCTCAGCAGAGTGACTGACCAAGAATAGCTTTGTAGAGAAAATAATTAAAAAACAGACACACACGCACGCAGAACTGCCACAAACACACATACCTCTGTTAAAGTCCAGTTTGGCCACCTGCAGAGCGTAGGCCTCACACTCTTTCTTGCTGAAGCTGAAAATGATGACAGGCTGGAAGTTCCTCTCCATGATCATCTTCACTATTTTGAACACACTGGATGGACCTGAGGGAAACACAGAAACATATATTCTCATGTGAATTACTTACTTTGAAGACATTTTGAAGACACTTTGAAAACACACCCACCTTTGGTGCCTCCTTTCCGCCCTCTTGGGTCCCACTTGCCACCTCCACTGCTGCCCCCAGAGTCCCCAGAGTCTCTCAGCACCTGCATAGCGGTGTTGAAATTGTCTTCTCTAAAGTCTCCCTGAAGAAAAGCACAAACACATGCAGATGTTACAGATCATTCATATTATGCAATGACTGGTCTTAAGTGATACATTCAAATTTAGAACACACTAATGGTCACCATGATCCAATATGAGACCCAGAAAACATAGTCTGATGGGATAATTATCAGTTTAGAAGTAGTGTCTGACTCCTCATCACTGAATGATTAGTTCTGATAGACATTGAATGTAGTTTTCAGATGTTCTTACATTCTCATCAACCACCAGGTGGAGTCCATCACCCCCTGCTGGAAAGATGTAGTGTTGCAGAGGAGTGGGGCGGTAGTCTGTGTAGACCACATGGCATGGCTGTAGGGGACATTAGACAAACACACTTCATTAATTATGTAAAAATGACAAACACAAAGAATGTTAGTCTGATTACCTCATACATAGACTGCTAATCATCACATCACTTCACAAACAGAAGGATGAAGCAATATAATCCTTTAAAAATTATAAATTCATAAAGCAGTGCAACATTATACCTGTTTATGTAGGTGGCAAATCCATTCAGCAAATTGTTTGGCATTGGGGATGGTAGCGGACAAGAAGACATAATGCACATTGTCTGGAAGAAGAATGATTGTCTCCTCCCACACCACACCACGCTCTGAATTACAAAGAAAGCAACAAGACATCTGATTAACAATGGACCTTTACAACAACCTACAGCTTAGCTTTTCCCAGATGAATGTTCCCGGCCACATTCAAGGCTGCCTGTTGTGCTCAGTTTGTGGGCAAATTTATTTTAAAAAGTGCCACCAAAGAATTAAAAGAAGGCTTTCACACTGCCAACCTTCACGTGTTACTTTCAGAAACCAGAAGATAAATTAGTGAGCAGTAAATAAAGAGGAAATGATTTTAAATAAATTATGACAAAAAACATCTGTCTAAAGCAAAGCAGTCCATCATGTGTCAAAGTAATTGAAAATTGTAATTTTATAGTCTCCAGTAGGTGACATTACACTGATGGGTGTATTAAAGGATGATACTTGACAGCGTCCATTACGATGACTAACAGCCATCCAAGTGAGAGAACTTTACTGAACTGTAAAACGTGCTGTACTGAAACATGCCAATAAAATCTGACGTGGATTGGCAAGTCATGATGATGAGATATCTGGTGTACATAAAAAATAATTTTGCATGAAGTTTGTTTTTAGTTATATTTTATTTAATATTAAATAATGGTTGTTTAACCCCAAAATTCACTAGCAGGTTTGAAAGGCATATTATTTTACCTTTTTTTTTTTTTTTTAATCACCAAAATTATACCAGCCAAGAACCGTAAAAACAGAAGAAGTCGTTGGATTTTCATGATTTTCTATGGCCTGGTGTTTTGTAGCAAAACTTAACCAAAACTAAACTTAAAGATGTGATATTTCATCAAAATCTCTTATAATACATTTGCCAAAAATAATTTTCTCTAACCAGATTATAACTGTGTCATACTGCATAGAAGACAATTTTGAGTTCTCTGTACTAGCGGCTGTACTGTTTCAGTCGAGTTGCAGGATTTAATATTGTCATGAAAAATTAGCCCAGTCAGTAAAAATGTGACAGGAGCAAAGCACTGCCTGTGGGTCAAAGGGTGAACTCTAAATTCACTCAGATTTAGGCATTATGGTCTTAGGTCAAATGATTATTTCTTCTCAGTGTAAATAGTCATGTACTGTTCGTATATGACTCATACAGTTTGCTTTCCAGTAGTTCTTGCATGAGGTTCAAATCACACAATCATCAGTTCGTCAACCGTGTTTGTGCTGTTTCTTCTATTCTTCTTCTATTACACACCTGAGTCTCTCATGTAATGGATCTCGTCAAAGATGACCCACGCCACTTCCCTCATGATCTCAGAGCCCCGGTACAGCATGCTCCTCAGGATCTGGGAAAAAAATAAATTTATCTTAGTTTATCTTGTCAAATAAACCTCTCGGTTCCGTTTCTACCTGCCAGCTGGACACTGAATTGGCAGCACACATTTCAAAACACATCCTCCAATAAAAGGTACCTCTGTCGTCATGACGAGGCAGGAGGCTGTGGGGTTGATGGTGACGTCTCCAGTCATCAGTCCCACATCCTGGAACTCTTCGTACATCTCTCTGTACTTCTGGTTGGAGAGAGCCTTGATGGGGCTGGTGAAGATCACTCTCTGCTTGTCTCGGAGAGCCAGTGCAATGGCATATCTGCAAGAAGATGATATTGAAGTAACAGGTTAGATCACTTAGTGTTCATGAATTCATTTTGAGCATTATCAGTTGTTGCAATAAAAAAACACGGAGCCCTTAAACAGTGTTGTGTTTATTGAGGATACTCACTCAGCACAAACAGTCTTGCCAGCTGAGGTGTGTGCAGACACAAGCACAGACTGGTTGTTGTCGATACATAGGATGGCCTCACGCTGGAAGGGGTCAAGAACAAAAGGGTACTCCTGCAAGACAAGCAAGATGTATTAAAACAAAACAAAAACAACAAATGTGTAAAGCTAGTTTGTGTCAACCCACAGGACGATGCACCATACAATTTAAGTTATCTAGCTATAAAATACAGCAGTGTGTTAAGGGTGTGATTACATGGAAGGACTTTACTTTTAGAAACCACATGCTGCTGTTACAAAGTTAAGAAAATGATTCTAATAACTCGCCCACATATAGAATAATAAATGTATTATAGCAAAAAACAAAAAAAGGAAAACCAATGTTTCCAAAAACAGTTCAAAGGGAATCGTTGGATTTGTTGGACTTCTCTCTGTAATATAATATTGTAAGGTCTTGACCATACTATGTAAAGTGCCCTGTGATAGAGAGTTTTTCCCATTTTTACTGATAGAGAGAGAGAGACAGGGTGAAAGGGGGTATAGAGGAGAGTGACATGCAGCAAAGGGTCTTGAGCCGGACTCAAACTCATGACCGCTGCTGGCGACCTGCGCCCACATGGTAACGCCTTAACTCAGTGAGCTATACGGCGGCCCGAGAAAGGTGTAATTTCAAAGGGTGTTTTACCTTAGCTGCTTTCCCCACACGTGGTTTCAGCGGTTTATATTCATCACTGGCAGGCAGAGCAACCTGTTAGGAAAAGGCAGAAGTTTTGACATGTCAAGTGAAATCACTCAAACAGCTAACAATTTTAAGAAGAAAACTGATACAACTAATACATCAAATTTGCTTTCTTTACCTCATGTGAGCATCCTTCCACAGTTTCGACTTGCTCCACCTTCACTTGAGGCATAAATTCTGCAAGACTGAAATAAACAAAGGGAAATGCAATTTAGCATTTTTAACTTCCAACACAACTTCTGGAAACAAGATATATCACCATTCAGATCTGCACTCAGTTGCCAATTTATGTATACTTTGCTAAAACTCTAGCTCAATAGTAAGCGTAGTCAACCTTGGAGACCCAATGCAACAAAACCCCATTCAAACTGCAGCCTCCAAGATGTCTGTAAAGCTGATTCATGACCTCTCTAAAACAGTTTAAACAAAACTTAATGCTGTGTTCTTCATGGGGTTTTACAAGGCTGTTGCATTGAACTGCATAGGTGGTAGAAGTAGCACACAGATTGTTTACTTAAGTAAAATTAATTAGCAATGCAACAATATAAATCTCTGTTTTCAAGTATAAGTACTGCAATCTGAGACTAAGCCTGAGATGAACCTTATTATAATGTCCAAATGGTGTTTTTATATGTTAAAAGCCATTATGAGTGAAATTAGCAGTCTACACCATGGCTGGGCATATCTCCCTTGAGAAAGCAGTTGTACCAGTGAATGTCTCAAAAACACAGATTCAGACTTCGGGGGTTCATATGTAACAATCTCAAGGAACTAGTCGTGTGAACTTGTAGAGTGGGACCTCCTGTACAATTATTCTTTGGAATTGGTTCCCGATTCAAACACGTGTGGCTGAATTGCTAAATCCAAAACTCCAATAATAAATTCCAACATTACAACCTGCCATTGTGTAGTGTGGAGTAGATTTACAGTGTTAGAGAAGCCGCAGGTGAGCTGGTGTGCTCAAGCTGCCCTGAGTGGGGAGATGTGAGTGAAGAGAGAGGGAAGGACTACATAGGCCCACTTCCAGTTTCCACATTCACAGGCTCATGCCCACTCAATGCATGAGGAGTCAGGGCTGTCCAAATATCAAATTGTTGAGCACATGAGGGCTCTATTGCAGACTTAACAATGCTTAAATGCACCCTTTTTGTAAGTCTGAATATCTGCAGACTTCCCTGAGGAGATCTGCCCATATAATGTGAGTGCCCTGAACCCCCACAAAACGTACACAAACCAAGCATAAATGGTGCAGGGAAGAAATTAGCTTGGAAGTTTATCTGTCAGTGACAGCATCTGGTTGCTGGCTGTTATTTATTGCATGCTTGTAGAGTTGTTTGTACTTTCAATCAAATGTCTGTATAGGATTTACAGATCTTAATGGCTCTCCTCAGTTTTGGTAGTTTGCTAAATAAAATGTAGAAGCACTGTTACTCACACTACAAATGAAACACAAGTCCACAATCACTTTTCTTTCTTTAAAAAAAAAAAGGGATATGTTGTTTTTAGGCAACGTGTACTGTCGCAATAGTGTGTCCCCTTCCTCCTTTATCCATCCATCCATTGTCTATACATAGCTTAATCCTCTGTAGGGTTGCGGGGGGGCTGGAGCCTATCCCAGCCGACTCAGGGTGAAGGCAGGGGACACCCTGGACAGGTCGCCAGTCTATCACAGGGATACACATAGAGACAGACAAGCAAGCACTTGTCTTGATGTTTCAATGTAAAATCTTACACTGACAATAAACTATATGTTATCAAACTAACATACTCAAATTTCAAGTACCTAAAGACTGTACTTAAGTCAATGTACTTTCCACCAATAGTATGCAGAGGACTTCAGAGGTAATTTTGCTGTGGATACTGTAAGTTTTCAGAATGTTATATCAGCAGCTCAGGTATCTTAAGACCTTAAAGTCTTTATGTTCTTAATCCTCAAGACATAACAGGGCTTTGCTTTGGTCCATGTACAAAATCATTCCTGATTCAGGAACTAAAACAGTGCAGAGAAAACCTATGGGAGAATGTTAATCCTGACTGAAAATGCTACAGAAAGAAGGTGGTCACCAAGCAGAGATTTAAAACATGAGTACAATCACTCCATATGCAGATGCCAGAGTCACAATGAAGCTTTGTTGGGCCCACAACAAAACCGCTGTTCTTCAGTGATTCAACACACACACAGATTTACATGGTACCAGCACTAGAGAGCACACTACAGAGCCTGACCTTACACTGAAATGCAGGATGGATTCTTTCTTAGCACTTTGACAATGAAGAATATGAACAACGCGGCTGGAACAGTGGAGCAGGCAATGTGACAATGCTTAATGTTTGATGCTACAGAGAATCAGCGAAGAGCACCAGAATTGTTTCACTGTTTTTCAGCATCATAGAGGAAAGAAAACCAAGCAAATGGAGACGAGCACAGTACATCCAAATACTCCAACACTCGGATCAGAGGACGAAGACGCAATGGCATCCCAGGTACTGGAGATCATTGGTGGGATCACTCTCGAAGCCTTAAAGACTCTAGAGGAGCCTGATGAGAGAGATTTGTGGTTACTGGAGGAGGGAGATGACTCTGTGTTCTACAGTGATGAGGAGCAACCTCACCAGGACAAAAAAGGTAACACATCATATGATTTTGGTGCCAATCAGTGCAAACAGCGAGTCAACAGTGTGGCAGCTGCTGAGCCTAACCAGCAGAGGGAGGATGATCCAGGAGAAGAAGTCATCAGTAGGAAAATGAGCCAGCAGGTCATTTGGACCGAAGAGGAATGGCAAAAGCTCCAGACACCAAAAACTGAACAAATGCATGTATCAGACCCCAGAAAACCGATTGCAGAGTCTGGTTTAACTCCTGAAAACTTAGTAAGAACTTGTGAAGAAATTGTACAGCCAACCTGCACAACTGTAGACATGCAAACACAACCTGATCTAAACATACCAACAGAAACAGGTAAGACGAATTTAGTATTATTGTGTATTGAGATATTAAAGGAGGCCTTTGTTGACAGCATGCAAAACAGATTATTTCTTTCCTTTTCAGCAAATCAACAAGTTAAGGAAGAAGAAGTGGCGCTGAAATCTCAGACACCAAACCTCGACCCCTTTGAAGTATTTAATGAGAGTTATACAAAGCTGAATGGGGATTCAAAAGTCCCAAAACAGCTGTCTAGTGCTGGACGCCAGATATCAGGTGAGCCTGAGATGGACAGGGAAGCCGAGCAGGACCATGGCTTTAACGTCTTCGCTGGATTTCATCAAAAGCCCAGTCCAGGTTCCTTCACCCTGCCTATGTCGAAGAAACCAGGCAGCAGTGCCACCCAGCAGAACCCCTTCAACCACCTCGCTTCCACCAAATACAGCACCGTGTCCTATCGCAGGATCCGCAGAGGCAACACTCGCCAGAAGATAAAAGAGTTTGAGTATATGATGGCGAATAAGTAGGTTTCATGGTCTTTGTGTGCATAACATCTATGCTATGTGACACAGTTTACACATTTGCTTGTTCTAAAATCTACTTGTCAGTAGTGTTGAATGTCTGATGTATCTTCCAAGGTCACATTATTTGCAATATATCTAAATGAAAGGTTCTTTTTGTATTTGTTGTGTTGTATTTCACTGCATATCTAAGAGGCACTTAATATTGTACAATTGATGATTTTGAAATGAAAACATCTTTTTATTTAAAGCAGATATTTGTGCCGCTGAATAAGTAAATGTGAAGCTCAGTGCTTTGTAATGTTATTAGCTATAATAACCAAGATGTTGTTTGGTATAAGAGCTTCAGTAGCTTAATCTCTGGAGATACTATAAGTAGTTAAATTATTAGGGTTAAGTATTTTCAAGAGATTATCTAAACATACATACTTACAATTACCAATGGCTAGTTGATAAGGAAAAAACAATAAAGAAGTCAATAGTATTAAATCTTTAGCTTCATCATTTTATTTCTTTTTACTGTCTTAGGAAAATGCATTTTCATCAATTTCTCTTTAAATGGTTTGATAAAAAAAGTCATGAAATCACAGCACAGGTTTATTGAGTGTTCTGAACCAACACTTCCCTCTAGTGACAAAAAGAAAATCCTACCAAGGGATCATTTTCACAACAAAACCCCAACCTAAAGAATGCAGCGTTTAAAACCACAGAAGCAGCCGTTTTACCCAAGTGACACGTCAAACATAAAAATACACGACATCTTGAAAAAGTAGATGTCTCATCAAAAAATATACGATATGTTTGAAACAAAATTCCACACTACATGCAGTTGAACTCATTCACTCCCAATAGGTCCCATACTGTTAAACATTTTATCTTTGCATATGTTATACTAAACTTGTCAGATGAGTTCTTCCATAGACATCCACCTGAATCCGATCATCTCAGGCACTTTTCCCCAAATGCCAGCGTAGATGATATTTGATACAATTAGAAAGTCCTCCTCCTGAATAGATAAATATTCTGTTTCTTCTGGCACACAGTTCCACACAATCTACTTTACATCACACATATTACTGCCGCCAACGCCTTCCCTTCTTCCTCTGGACAGGCATGTTTTGGGGCTGGACCGCAGACCACAATGTAGTGTGAGGCCACTGGAGGTTTCCATAATGCATGTTTAGCACATAAAACTCACTTTAGTCTCCTCACTGAATGTTGTAGTGTGTGAACTGCCACTTTTGGAAGGTGTTGCTGGGTTCACATGGGTTGAGACGAAGAGTGTCACTCTGAGGTTCTGCCTCCAGGCACATGTGGTGGGAAACAAACTCTGCAATGAGGTGCTCCGCCTTGACAAAGACAAAACATAATTAATGAACCAAGCTTTAGCATCTAAACATCCCTTGATTCCACTACACTGATTTTTAAAAACAACATGCCAACTCTGTTATTTTAAAGATGTCTTACAGGTAATGTTAACTTCTAAGATGGCAGACTTATGACAGTAAAGGGAGTATAATACAAAGATATTACACAAAGCAAACGGCACACCCAAAGTCAACTTACTAAAGCGGAGGTGGAGGACTTGTGGAACCAGCGGAGTTCGGGCTTGGTGTGGTCACATGATAGTAAAGCAAAGCCGCTGCCCTTGCTTTGAGGAGCAACACACAGGTCCTGCTGCCGAACGTGCCTCATCCAGGTGTAATTAAAGTGCTGACTCTGAATGCCAGAGAATAAGAGAGAGAGAGCAACCAGCATGTAATTATGCTGCATGTCATGAACAAGATAAATTTTAAAGGAAGCCCTCAGTGGGGCTGATCTTAATCCAAAAAGACCATATTTCCAAAGACTTAGCGTTTTGAACTCCACCCTTGTTTATCGTGGCTTTGGTCCTGTCTCAGACTGCAGTTGCGCTGGTGTAGGTCTATTTCTGGATATTTTTGTTACGCCCCCCCATAATTACCACGGTCATGACCACAAACATGCAGATTATCTGCATATTTTCTTTGGGAAGACTAAAAATAAATATCAAAAAAATCATAGAACATTTGCAAACATTTAGTTTAGTTTTACTGTCAAATAAAATAGAACCTACCTGCTTGCTGAGATCACATCTCTCAAAGGACAAAGAACCTTTCTGCACAGCGAGGCATTTTCTTAAACCACGATTGAAAACCTACAAAAATCATAAAATTATTAAAAAAAACGAAAAAATACAAGTGAAACCACAATGTTGCAAACAATTGTTAGCTGATTTAGCACATGAACTGGTGCTTGTTGTAATGAATTCTGACAGAGTGCTGTCACCAACTTTAATGAACAGTGATTCTTTGTTATAAAAGAGCACAACTAGAGCCTGTGTTTGGGAAGATTTTGTTTGGAGGGTTCCAGTAAAGAAACAATAGCTTCATAGTAGAAAGGCATAACAAGCTCTCATTTCAACCTATCATTTGAGGAAAATGTAAACAGTGTTTAACCCTCTGAACCCCAAAACCAGCTGGCAGGTTTGAAAGGTAAAATTACACCATTTATCAGAGCCAGATCTGTAAAAACAGAAAGAATCATAAGAGTTTCAGCTTTCTGAGGGTCCACGAAGCAATCTGTCACATGCTGTTTTATCAGAAAACTTAAAATCTAAGTTTATAATCATGATATTTCATCAACATCACTTTATTCAACAGTCAGCTAAACTGCAGGCTGTGTTTGCACAGAGCAAATAGAAGGCAACTATGGAGGCAAATTAAAAATATTTATAGTAAAAAATCTTTTTTTCTAGTATTGTAACAACTCTGGACACCCGAATAAATGTTTTTTTTTCTTTTTGAGATTAATGAAATTATAACTGTTTCATACTGCACAAAAGACATTCTTGAGTTCTCTCTACTTCTAGCTATTATTGTGCTGTTTCCACAGAGGTGCAGTGCTTCATATTGTGGTGAATAATGAGCCCACAGTAAGTAAAAATGTGACAGGAACAAAAAACACTAAGAAACTGCTTAGGATCCAGAGGGTTAAAGTGAACACAAGAACATAGTGAGTTGCAAGAGACAAACATATACTAGCGGATTTTGTTAAAACATCTACATACCAGGCCCTCAGCTTTGGCTAAAGGAGCATCCATGTCTGGATACACGTTATCCAGGTACCACTTGAAGCTCTTGCATTTGAGCCTCTTCCTCAGCTCTATCTGCTCTGTGAGGTTGCCAATGTCGGTGACCTTTTTATCCAGCAGGTGGTGGTAGCCATGGCCATAGAAAAGGTCCTTGTACTCATCCAGCCAAACTTCGGCCACCCTCGCCAGGTTACGCTCCACTGTCTTCTGCCTGTCCTTGGGGAACTTGTAAGGGTTCTGTCCTCGGAAAATGTGACCCACTCGAGAGCAGGGGATGATCTCGATTTCTCCTCCACACATCCAGATCTGTTCAAAAGGCAGTGTGTATTAGCAGTCATGTGGAAAAATGTTCTGGGAAGTTTCCGAACAATCATGACCAACAACCAGCGATGAATTAGATGAGTGATATACCTTGAATGAAATCTCCATGTTCTCTCCACCCCACACATCCAGACCAGGATCATAGGAGCCAAGCTCGAAGAAGTATTTTTTGTCTATGGAGAAAAGGCCCCCTGCCATAACTGGACATCTGCAAGATTTTTAAAAAATATCAAAAATAACCACCAATCATGAGTTTAGACCAAGAGGTAAAAGTAAATATAAAAGGTGGTGAAGAGAGTACCTGATTGGATCTGCAATGGTCATGTTGTTCTTCTTAATGTACTCTTCTGGTACTGCGCTCCAGCCAAACACCAGGGGCCATTTGAAAATACCTCTTTGGAAGTTGTCAACCAGCATGTAACTGAGAATAATGAGCCAAAACAGAAGGAACAAGGTTAAAATGGCATTTGCTGAAGTTGTGTTTCAGTGAATATTCAATATTATTCACGATATTTGGCTTGTCTGTTCTTTAAATAGAGTATTAATCAGTCACCTCATGTCCTTATCACTGATGACCTCAATAACTGGACAGGGCACCTTCTTGCGATCCAGATAGACCCTCTCTAAGAGCGGCTCCAGCCATCCCACATTACATTCAATATGGGAGTCAAGGAAGGTAAGAACCTCGCCTACAATAGAGGACAGCAAACATCCTGTTGCAGTTAAACCAATATTCACATCTGCATTGTAAAAGTGCAATCCTTTATGACACTAAAAGAGCTATCTGAAAGGCATGTTGGTTGATGTTGTAAAGAACCTCAACAAAAAGAATGAACAGGTGCACATTCAAGACTGGGTAGGATTCTACAAAACGATGATGTGCAGTCCAACTCAGCGTTATCAGTGTTATTCTTCTCATGTTTCAGTACTTTATTTGTTATAAGGCAAGTTATTACATAAATGTTCTTTCAGAATCTGTCATTTGTCTAATAAAAGGTGTCGAAAATGCAGCTGCAACAACCTCACTAGCAGTTTGGATTTGCAAGATACATAGATTGGGTCATAGACTTCATGTACTTTTGACAGTATGTATTTATTTGTGCCAATCTTGAATTTTAGAAAAAAAAAAGTGACAATTGAGATAACAACCCCCAAAACATGAACATGCCTGAGACAATATATTTGAATTTTATAGCAAACAGATGTCAACCTGACAATGTTGCTGTGCATTTATTTCATTATTTCAAGCCCACAGGATTCTACTCCATCTGTAAGTCTGTAAATAATTCTTCAACCTAGATATTTACAAACTACTTATCTCATTAGCTCATCTGCAAGTGCAAAAGCTGAACAAACATAGCCTATAAGCTGCATGTTCTTCTACATACAGCTGGGACACACAGCTTCTATGCATGTAATTTGATTAGCATGATACAATAAAAGCTCATACAGCACAGTAAATCCCAGCTGCAGTTTGAATAATACGAGTAAACAAATCACAAGGAGATACCAAATGGATACAAAATAAATATATCTGCCTTTAAATTAAGCTGTTTTACAGGATTAGCCTGTTTTAGCTTTTGACATTTGAATCCATGTATGTAGCTTATTAACAGTGTCTGTGGAGGTACAGGAATATACCTGAATATAAATAATGAGCAGTTCTGTACAGTGCCGTAACTAGGTTTTAACATTTTCAGGTAAATTCTATTATTGTACTCTGTTGCCTTTATACATACTCCATGTACATCTTAACCGTTCTTACCTTTGGCGACGGCAGCACCAGCTATCCTTGCCCTGATCAGGCCTTGACGCTCCTTGAGACGGATGATTCGCACTTTGGGAAACTGGGACATGTACTTATCCAGCTGCTCCTTCAGATAGTCTGCCAGAGTAAAAGTGTGTGGTAAAACTACTGCAAGCAAGTTTCAAGGTTAGCAGAGAAATGATTAAAAGGATTACACATAGGAGTTAAAACAGTAATTATCATCATTAACATAGAGGCTAAAGTTGCGTAAATTACCAGGATTCAAATAATGGGAGGATCCCTGATAGAAGCTTAGCACTGCTGTGTGTGTGTGTTCAGTAGAGTTGAAACAAGTAACAGATTTATCGATTAATTACAGTAAATGAATCAATGATTTTAACAACAATATCGTCTTCCACCCTGGAGGACCTTGCCAGGACCATGACGTATCTGTAAAAACAAAACTAGTGCAACTTGTGTGGCATATTCACTAAAGAGACCACCTGGTACTACTATGACTAAAATGAATGTTGCATTTCATTTGTGTTGCATCAAATTTGTTATAGTTGCAGCTACTCTCTAATTTACAGTTAGGGTTAGGTTAAGGTTAGGGTTAGCCCTAACCCTAGGATTAGCTGGAAGTAAAAATGTACACTTTTGCTGGAGTTGTTCAAATCTCACTCTGTCCTGGTGATAAGGATAAGTCCACATATTGTAGTTCAAATTCCTCCCCAGTGGCTCTGATTCCAAGGTTGTTCATTTTGGCTTTACAGTTTTGCAGCTGAACTGACTGAATTTGGGGAGTTTCTTAAAGTGGGAATTAAACAAAATAGTCTAGGACTTAAGACAAATAATACATTTTCCCGGTGAGAGATCAATAAAGTTTATCTTATCTTAAATAAAAATGCCAAACATTCTCTTGTTCTACCTTATTAAATACAAGAATTCTGTGATTTTCCCTTTTTTTATATATCAGCATATGTTAAATTACTTTTTAAGGTATTTACCTTGGGGTTGTGAATTTGCCTACAATTTTATTATGTCATACCCTAAACAGGTTGCTTAACCAGAAAACTATTTGATAGGAAAATAAACTATAACAATCCTGAGATGCAGAACCATAAACAAGTTTAAGATAAAGAATATAGCCAAATGTATAGCCTAAAAGACATAATAATTGAATAATCAATCATTCATTATCCATTATTGATTAAAAAACATCAATATTTTTTAATTTTCTTTGAATCAAAAAAGCTAATAACAGTTTGGAGAAACAGCGGCAAGACATTTCATCATAAAAAGACAGAACTGTAATGACAGTTATGAATAACACAGTAGTGATTTGGCTTCTGAGTTTAAGTTGCAGACAGTGAATTGCATCAAACTTGAGGACCATTGTTGCAGATTATGCTGGTAATTTTGATCATATATGGCATACAGAACATGACTAATATAAATAAAAGGACAAGTCATTAACAGCAGTTTTTCACCTCGTGTTGACATATGAAGCCTTCAGGCCACTGTTACCTCTAGTGCTGAAGTCATCCACCAGAATGATCTCTTTGAGGAGGTGTGGTGGAGATCTGTTGAGCACGCTGTGTACGGAGCGCAGCAGTGTTGACCACACCTCATCCACAAAACAAAAAATAACGCTGGTGGAAGGTAAGTCATCGTGGACCATATTCTGTGCACACCTGGAAAACACAAGTACAGCTCAGCTTTGTGTTCAGAGCAGCTTGAGAGGCAACATGCAGAAGAAGACTCACATGTCCGGCCTGGTGTCTGGGATGGCTCGGTCCACAGGGATCTGGTCACTGAGGTAGACATTAAAATGGCCTTCATCCCACCTCTTCCTCACCTGTGCGTCTTCGTTACTGTTAACCAGCGCTGCCTGACCAAACTGGCCCACAGCGTTAGCATCTCTGGGAGACTGAGTCACATCCAGAGAAAGCACTTTGTGGACACCTGGTTTTCTGACAGCGGAGGAGTTATTCCCTGCTTTGGCACTGATTGTAGGCTTCAAGGGTTCCCTCTGTGCATTTAGATTACTCTTGTCAGTCGTCCTGACCTGCCCCTTATCTGTTTTTTTCTTTATATCCTTGTTTGGAGGTTGGCGAGGTGTTGTTTTAACAGGGCGTGCCTCCTTGGCCTGAAGCTGGCTCACTTTTGTTTCAGTCTTGGCAGGTTCATCTTTGTCTTTTATTGCTGGATCCTTTTTGTCCAGAGCGGTTTTATAGAGTCCAATCTTTGAGGTGGCTTTTTGTTCCTGAACACCTGGTGGCACTTGGGTTACATTTAGATCCAGGTTCACTGCTTTTTTCCTGGCAGGAGCAGCCTGCTTTGGCGTGATATTATGATTCAGGGCATGAGTAGGTTTAGAATCTACTCTTTGTCCTTTAGCAGAGTTTCTGTCATGCTGTTTGCCTTTGTGTCTGTACACTTGGGCCAGTTTGATGCTGGAGTTGAGGGCTCCTTTCCCTGCCTGTGTAACCGTCCACTCCACCCTCTGCACCGGGTGTTTGAAGCCCCTCTTCATGAGCTGGGTCACTTTAGACTGCTGCTTGAGAACCTCTCTTTCTCTGATCACTCGCTCTTTCAGCAGCTGACTGTTCACGTCGTTTATTGATAGCCGGAGTGCGGCCATGTCAAACAGCAGCCAGATGACCGAGGCTACGAACACAAACGCCAGGACCCTCCCACTGCCCCTCAAGTATCTTCTAACCTTCATCATCCTCTCACTTTTACAATAACAACAATAAAACACCTCAAAAAGTCATACTTTTAAGCTGCGGGCAAACTGTTCTAGCTTTTAGAGAAGTTAGCTGCCTGCGTGGCATGCTACAGATACTACCCGGAGCAGCAGCGGTGGTAGTCGGTGTCAGTCAGAGCCACCGCAGGGTCCCGTGGAGCTCCACAAAAGTACAAGGTAATGTTTTCCATACCGGTCACGTCCAGCCGGCCGGAGACATTATGTCTGTCGAAGTATTCCCTCCTCGGTTAGACAAGAAAAGAGAAAAAAGAAAGTTGGGTAAAGTTTTCGGTTCCGTCGCAGTGACCGTCCACGCCACAACTTTAACTTTGACTGACACGGTTTGGTTTGAGGACGTAGCAGAAGACTTCCAGTCAGGCCGGCCTCTGATTGGACGGACGGACAGGAAGGAGATACATGGAGGAGGAGGAGGCGTGTGGTCCGGCTGGACTTTACTTTTAGTTAGAGGCGGGGCAGGTAAAGTTTTAGGTAGAGTTACAAAACGTCTATAATGTTTGTGTTCAATGTTTCCGCACATATAACATTGATAAATTACAGTAACAGCTGCAAAAATGCCCAGGTACTGTGTAATTTTGCACATTCACCTCTAAAAACCCATTTTTATAGGCTTGCTTTTATGTGATATATTTAATTTTTCTGTGTTATTCACCTTTAACCATATTTCTGTACTTATTTATTTTTATTTACGTATTTAGTTTATTGATTTACTATTATTATTACTATTTCCCC
>OMNN01024922.1:0-15029 GCA_900302755.1 Chromis chromis
TAATGACCCCAAACACACCTCCAAGACAACCACTGCCTTGCTAAAGAAGCTGAGGGTGAACGTGATGGACTGGCCAAGCATGTCTCAGACCTAAACCCTATTGAGCATCTGTGGGGCATCCTCAAACAGAAGGTGGAGGAGCACAAGGTCTCTAACATCCACCAGCTCCGTGATGTCGTCATGGAGGAGTGTAAGAGGATTCCTGTGGCAACCTGTGAAGCTCTGGTGAACTCCATGCCCAAGAGGGTTAAGGCAGTGCTGGAAAATAATGGTGGAGACACAAAATACTGACACTTTGGGCCCAATTTGGACATTTTCACTTAGGGGTGTATTCACTTTTGTTGCCAGCGGTTTAGACATTAATGGCTGTGTATTGATTTATTTTGAGGGGACAGTAAATTTACACTGTTACACACGCTGTAGAATGACTACTTTACATTGTAGCAAAGTGTCATTTCTTCAGTGTTGTCCCATGAAAAGATATAATAAAATATTTGCAGAAATGTGAGGGGTATACTCACTTTTGTGACATACTGTACTTACTTGTTTGTTTTTTGTGCTTGTTTGCAGTTTTACGAAGAATTAAATATTTTCCTGATTAAATCCTGCTAAGCACGACAACCTGTCTGTTCCTATGTGTTCCTAGTCTGAAGGTAAACTAGCTCTATAGCTGAAAAAAACACGCTGCCTGCAACAACTTTTAATATTCGTACCGGTGAGGAAGTCTTTGATCTTCTTAATGAAGTCTTTGAGCTTCTTGTTGTTATTTTCAAAGTGCTCCTTCTTCTTCTGGGCTTTCTCCAGCGCGTTCATCGCCTGGTTCTTCACATCCTGAGTCAGAGCAGCGATATCCTGGAGCTGCACACAAAGAATCAAGAGTCAGAACAGAGAAACTTTCCAGTCTTCAGTCACTGCAGATAAACAGTTAAACCGTCACCTTCTTTGAGACGCCCTGCAGCTCGTCCTTGGCGGCGTTCAGACTGTCCGAGAGGTTTTTGGCGTCGTTCAGTGCCGCTGCAGAGGCGCTAACCGTCCCGTTACACCCTTCTCCTCCGCAGACACGGTTACCCCGATCATCACGGCATCCGGCGCCACCGCATCGACTGTCCGGGCAACTGCCATTGACGCTGGAGTTGCTGTGACCTCCGCACACCTTGTAGGGAGCAACATCGTGTTAATATGAATTTAAATACTACTAATAAACATGCAGTGGTTTCATGATGTTTCATTATTTATGCTATAAAATAAAATACAAATTATATTAAAGGTGAGACAAGCAGCATCTACATCATTTGCATTATTTACATGTTTTTGTGGGCTTCAAATATAGAAAATGACTGTTTTCTTCCTGTGTTGGGTAATATAACAAAACAGGAAAAGCAATAAATAGTGTTTTTTTTGCTCTGCTTTGTGGATTTTTTTCCACTGTGCCAAAAATACCCAAAAATACCATTTACTGCACGATTATGCCCGTCAACAGTAACGAGCTTCAGAAAACTAATACTGTGGGTTTTGGTCATGCGGTAAATGCAGGGTCTACTTTATCCAATCCTTTTTTTTATAAACGGCTTCTGGTTTTGCCACTAGATGTCACTGTAGGACTCATGCTTGTCAAAATAAGTCTGAAGAATTGTTGTAAAACTACTAAGCAAAAATGTAAACGCAGCAGTTAATATTTTATTCAATTGTAGCAATTTTACAACAAAAAGGATATCATGAAGCAACAAATTATGGACTATAATAGAAATGTTATACTTCCGGTGCAGCCCTGTGTGGCTTCATAGTTAAGTGTTTAAAAAGTTTGTGTTTGATGTTTACTTGCACATTATTTTTTGTATCTTTCTTATATGTAACACGTGTCGCTACTGGATACCTTGAATTATGAATATAGTATCTATCTATCTATGAAAATGGGTAAATTGAGAGTAGGGTCAGGTTAGTGCTGGTCATGAACAGTTAGAAGACTTAAAAATTAATTTAATTTAATTTAGATTATTTACATTTTTCATGAACTCAAGAAAAAAAATATAATAAGAGAAGATTTTTTTTTCTGTTCTTGTTTAAAAAAAATAAAAAAATAAATTCCACCCTTAAGATAAAAATAAATCTGTTTTTAAATGACTGAACAGAAGATACAGGGAACCAACAGAAATCTTTGTATCACATCTTGTTAGACAATGATGTGATTAAATTAAGACATGATGAGTGACTACCAGCCTTTCTTACCTTGTGGCTCAGGTGATGCACCTTCTTGTCAAGGTTGTGGCTCTTCTGCTGCAGCTCGCTCAGAGATTTGTTCTGAGCAGCCAGATCTCGGAGGAACTTGTCTTTACTGGCGTCCAGGAGTTTTTCAGTGAGCGCTCTGGTTTCGTTGGACTGTTGGACCGGACCCGTCAGTGAAGCGTTGCATTTCTCCTCAGCCTGCAACGACTCCCGGTAGTACTTCTTCACTTTCTCAAACTGATCTGTGGAGAACAAGCAGGGGTCTGTCTTTAAAAGCTGTGGATATTTGTGTTTTGTACATTTATCTGCACTGTGATGGTAATAGAAGGTTTTTCTGACTGAGTTCCTACCTGCGAACCCAGAGGTGAGGTAGTCGTCCAGGAGGTTCCGTTTGTGAGCCACGGTGGCGTTGACGTCCCTCAGCTCTTTCTCTAACTTATTTAAAATGCGTTTCAGGGCCTCGTCTTCTTCTGCTGTTGCATTCAGCTCCCGACCGATGTTCATCAGACGTCCATCTGTGAGAGCGATCTCAGCCCTGAAACACATAAATGGGTTTTTACTATTGAGAGAGTTGGTGGTATTTGGGTTTTTCCATCTTAAACCATCAGGCTCCTTCTGCTTTTATTATCATAAACTACAGATATTTAAAATGATATCTGTGAAATCTTAGCTTGATACATCAAATACTTTCCAAGATAATTTTTCTTCTGTAATTGCCCGTTGACCCACTTTCAGCAGGTATTATTATTATTCCATATGTTTAGTTTTGTATTGCTGTGACATGCAGCTACATTTGGTATAGAAAATATCAGTATTTGATTTTTGCATTATCAATTTTATTTGTTAATATGAAGATGGGACTTTTCAAGACGGCTTCAGTTTTTTTTTTTTCATATTTCAACTCCATATGAATCAGAGATTACTTGATCTAATTGTCCAATATCAATGATTCTGAATCAATGACATGATGAGAAATAACAGTGAACATTTCAGGTTTTTATCTTGAATAGTTCCTGAGATATTGTTGTTCAAACAGCCTCAGATTTCAATGTGCAATAAAACCTGCTGAAAGTGGGTCGACGGGCAATCTTGGAAAGTATTTCATATATCAATCTAAAATTTAAATACAATAAAATATATTTATAAATATCCACATTTTATGCTATAAAAATTTCAGACAAATCAGAAATGGCTGAGCAGAAACTGATTGTAAAAATGTGCGACTTCCTCACCTGAGGTCATCGATGCTTTGTCCAATCAGCTGGTGGATCTTGTCGCTGTCCTGTGCACTGATCAGGTCCTTCACCCGCTTCAGTTTCTTCTCCAGCTCTTTGATGCGATTGTCTCCGACTCCTGGCGTGATGCCGCTGTCCAGGATCTTCTGCACCGTGTACTGGATGTGCTCCAGGTCTCTTTTGATCTGGCAAACAGCGTCGTCCCACAGCTGGAAACAAGGATGACACTGGACGCACTTGGGGAAAACACCGGAGAAGCCGCGAGCGCATTCGTCACAGCGTTTACCTGCCGCTCCCTCACGGCATTCACATGCACCCGTTACCCGATCACACTGGGCCATTTCTGAACCCAGTGGGTGACAGTTACACTCTGAGAAAGACAGAAAAAAACATCATCTACTATCGTCTGCAAGTAAAACAAGTTTAAAGACTCATTTTTGATTCAACTCACTGGAGCCAGATTTACTAAAGAGCATATGATCATATTAAAATCATGGTTTTATTATGTCATTACAGCAAATAAGTTAAATGAACATCACTGGAAATAATAAATAAAGTCACAATAAGATGAAGAAAAGGAGCAGAATAAAAAGAGTAGGGATGGAACAGCAAGTCTCTAAAGTCAATCAAAAGAAAGCAGAGGACAGTGATTTTCACGATTCTTTTTTTCTTTACTTTCTGAAAATCAGTCTTGTTATGTATTGTCTTATATATTTTATATCTTTTTAAGTGTGTATCATGTTTTTTTCCCCACAACCTTCTTTGTCACCGCTACAAATCCCATTAGAGCAATGTTTTGACAAACACTAACTTTCATCCCTTACATCTAATTAACAGACTTTAGACATCTAAATGAATCAGTGGCACAAAGCCGTTTGGTTCTTGTCTTTCTTAAGTAGATCCAATTTGCCCTGAATTCCAGCTAAATTAAGACTTTGTAACCAAATACAACTGCACCAGAATGCTCACTCCAGCAGAAAATGTTTTCTGAAGGAACTTAAGTGGTACAGGAATATTATATATAATGTATACATACCTACAACCACTGTGACTCACTAATGTTTCAGCCCTTAGACCTTCATACTCAAGGTTCCTTGTGTATTTTTCTACCTTTAATGGCTTTAAAGTAGGCTGCACTGTGTACAATGTAAAAAAAAATCTTATCTAGTGTCCCTAGAGGGGCAATAATTTGCAATAATTTTGGCAAATTTATCACTTTTGTTTATGTAATAGCTCAGTGGCATTGGTGATAGCTGTTGCGACTTCTACAGAAAAACTACCAGCGTTCAGACATGAAACAAGAACAAGAACAAGTTCAGTTGCTGTCAGATTAATGGAAAGAGGCTAATGTGATCTCTGATGTAAAATGTCACATAAAAGCCATAATGAGAATCAATGTCTTTGTACCAAACAGTAAGAGATTGGCTGTGCAACACCTAAAAATCAGTATACATACACACATTCTTTCACACATTAGTACCCACATTCAAGAAACAATACAGTTTAAAAGCATAATAAGAGCATCAGCACTGTATAAAATATTGCTTGTAATGTGAGTTACCTTGACACTGCACCTTTGGGTCTCCCCAGTGTAACTGCTCACACTCGGTGCACTGTTTACCTCCGAAGCCTGGACGACAGTGGCAGTGGCCTGTGAACTGCACAGAAAGACAGATTTAAAAAAGGTACAACAACAACAACATAAAGATATCTCTTTTACACTCTTCCTCACCATGTTGCAGTGATTTCCCAATGCATGTTGTGGGTCACAGTTGCAGGGTTCACAGCCTCGGTCCTGACCGTAGTTCCAGTGGTTCGGGGCGCACTGGTCGCAGTTGTGTCCGGCCACGTTCTCCCTGCAGGGACAGCTTCCGTCCTGCCGGTCACAGTGACACTGACCATCACTGCAGGCGGACTGGATGGTTCCAGCAGTAACACAGGTGCAGCCTGAAAAACAGAACAGTTCAACTCAGCGTCTATATGTTTCACATCGCTGACATACAAGCAGAAAGTAAATAAAGCTCTGACGAAACCCAAAATAATGGTTGGTGATGCATCATCCACTCACATTTACATTTACAGACCAGACAGTGGATCACTTCATATCAGTTCTGAGGCCTTTAAACTAGCTTCCTGTCCTCTAACGAAATGATTTTAAAATACTGTTGGGTTACAAAGCACTGAATATTTTAAAGCCAGAATACATGTATTATATTTATTATTAGAAAATGCCATTATAGCCTCAAAGTTTAGGAAAATTAGAAGAAATCAGGTGTCAATACATGAAACCATCTGGATAACAATATAAAAGAAATGACCTGTCTAAGGAGTTTATTTTGTGTGTTTTTCGTAGTTGTTTTTATCATTAATAATGAGGATAATTCATAAATGTCTTTCTGATAATGTTTCTAATACATTTCTGTGATAAAATGAAAAAATAAGTATCTGGTTCAGAAACTTAAGACTCTCTTACAATAAATTATATCACTGGATAAATTACATATAAAGATCAGTATTATTACTAAAAAAAATGGCATCAAAGTTAAAAAGGTGTCAATATATATGACAATATGGATAGCAACAGAAAAATGTTATAAAATTTAAAAAGCTTAAAAACGTAATTTGATCAGGTAAATACTGATGGTTAATGCTAATACTAACAACTAATGCTAATACTGTTGCACTCTATTTTAGTACACTGTACATATTCTGTATTTTTACTCTCTCCTTTCAACTGTAGCTGTGTGTCAATGTGAATTTCCCCCCTTGGGGAATGAATAAAGGTGTATCTTATCTTACCTTAGCTTACTGACGGCTAATACTATGAATGACTGCTAATGTTAATACTGACGATTAATGCTAATACTGAAGACTAATGCTAATACTGACGACTAGTGCTAACACTTATGGCTAATGCTAATGCTGACGACTAATGCTAATCTGCCTTTCATTAAATAATGAATATTTTAAACTGCACTGTAACTTTTTACTTTCTGCTTATATTTCTTCTCTATCTCACTCTTTGAACTGTGTTTGCTTTATGATTCTTTTTGCCAACTTACTTGGTGATTTTTAATGTTTCATGTAAACTGTGCTTACCTTGAGAAATTAAACAATACCGTTGAAAAAGTGCGACACATTCCTATACTGTGACTGTAAAGCTAAATATCCGCCACCATCACTCACGTCTGCAGTCATGGGCCAAGGCATTGCCGTAGTAACCAAGCTGGCAGTGGGCACAGGACGGGCCATCGGTGTGGTACAGGCACTTCAGACATTGCCCGGTCCTGGGGTCACATGACTGGGGGTCCTGGGTGTCGATGTTGCCGTTGCACTCACAGGGGAGGCACTGGCCGCCGGTCTGCTCTGGGTTGCCATAGTAACCAGGGGCGCACTGGTCACAGCGGGTACCTGGGATGGAAAAAAATATACTGATTGATCGATAGACTAACGCTAATACTGATGGCTAATACTAATATTGAAGACTGATGCTAATACTGACAACTATGCTAATACCAACACCTAATGCTAGTACTGACGACTAATGATAATATTGATGACTACCGCTAATACTGATGGCTAATACTAATGCTAAAGGCTAATGCTGATACTGAAGACTAATGCTAATATTGATGGTTAATGCTAATGCTGATGACTAATGCTAATACTGATGGCTAATAAATACAAATGAATAGAGTATGACAATCAAAAATAAAACTAACAAATAAAAATACAAAATAAGAAATGGAGTGAATAGTTCAATGCAGAATCCACCAGTTTCTATGATTTTGTACACTACAAATGTAGTAAATCAATCAATCAGGGAAGCCAGTTGATCAATAATACTGTGAAATAAAATGTTATCATCAAATATAGGAACTACTGTCCTGTATGTGACTGTGTTGTGATAGCTCACCAGCGTAGCCTTGTCTGCAGTTACAGATGATCTGATCGGATGAATAGTCAGTGTGACAGGAATGCCCATTAAAGTGATCAGAACCAGGGTTGCCAGGGCAGGGGCAGGGTCGACAGTGCTCCCCCGATCCGAGCACTGGGTTTCCAAAGAACCCATCCACACAACTGGCACGGATAAAGGAGAATAAAGGAATAAAAGAAACAATCATTTATTATTAATCTGACAACTATTGCTAATAGTGATGGCTAATGCTAATACTGACAACTAATGCTAATGCTGACAGCTAATTCTCATGTTGATGACTAAGGCTAATAGTGATGGTTAATACTAATACTGATGACTAATGCTAATACTGATATCTAATGCTAATACTGACGACTAATGCTAATACTGATGGCTAATAAAGACAAACAAATAAATACAGTATAACAATAAAAAGAAAGCAAAAAAATAATAAAGAAATATTATAGAAATATATTAAAGAAATATAAGAAATGTAGTGAATAGTTCTATGCAGAATCAAACCGTTTCAATGATTTTGTACAGTAAAAATAAAGTAAGTAAATCAATCAGATTGATTTATTTCAAAGAAACTGAGGTAAAGAGTGAGTTGTCCTTACCGTTCGCAGAGGTGTCCAGCTGTGTAGTCCCTGCAGCTTCCACATTCACCTGTCCGTGGGTCACAGAGGTCAGCGTGGCCGTTGCACTGGCAGGGGCTGCAGCTGGGGAATCCCCACTGGCCTGGTTGGCAGTCGGAGCACTGGCGACCAGTGGCTCCCTGCCTGCACTGGCACTGGCCTGTAACTGGGTCACACTGGTGGCTCAGTGAACCTTCAGGGTGGCAGTCGCAGGCTAGATGGGAAAAAAATGAAAGGTTAAATTGTGCTTTTCTATATCAGTGTTGATCACTGCCTCTGCTTCTTAACTTTATATCCAACAAAAACTGATTTGTTTAAGTGATTCTCCTCCTGTTTTCACAAACACCATATTATCACACACAGCTACAATACAAAGAGTGTTTCTCTTTCAAAGCACAGCCGCCTTATAGTTAAACTAAATTCTTCCTTTACATAATTCATTAAGTACGAGTTATATAATACAGTTATGAATAACAGTTCACATAACATTGTAAAGACCATGTATATCCTGGCAGTTTTCTAATGACTCCTATTACTATTAATTTTCTATTATGAAATGATTGAAACACATGTTTTTCTCACAAAAAACTAACATGCAAATTGTTTCTTAATAGATTTATTATAGATCTGGTCAGATGAAAATTGAGCTATCGGGCCACAATGACCAGAGATATGTTTGGAGGAGAAAAGTTGAACCCCAAAAACACCAAACCTACCATGGTGCATGGTGGTGGCAGTATTATCCTCTGGGGCTGTTTTGCTGCCAGTGGAACATGAGCTTTACACAAAGTAAATGGAATAATGAAGAAGAAGGATTACGTCAGCCTGAAGGTTGGGTCTTGGACACAGTTGGGTGTTCCATCAAGACAATGACCCCAAACACACATCAGAAGTGGTAAAGAAATGGTTAAATCAGGCTAGAATTGAGGTTTTAGGCTGGCCTCCCCAAAGTCCTGACTTTGGTTGATTTGCATCTCTTTGTGGTCATATTGTGGACTGTGATGAAGAAACAAGATTATGTCAGACAACCAACAAATTTAGTGTAACTGTGAAAATGGCCAAATGATATTTACCCAAATATTAACATTGCTGGATGTATATTTTTGACCCAGCAGATTTTGTCATATTTCAAGAAGACCCATAATAAATCTCAAACCCATGAGTTATAGGAGTCAGTCAGCCAGTTAAAGACTGCCATGATGCATATGGTCTTTACAAGTGTATGGAAACTTTTGACTCTTAACTACCACTGAAAATGTGTTTTAATGTCTGAACTGTTGTGGTTTCAGGTGTTGTTTACTCTGTGAGCGTCCATCACTGATGCAGGTATGAAAACTATCGGCCCAAATAATCCACTTATGCATTTGAAAAAATAAATCGTGAAGATTAAACCACATTTATGAGTGTCTTCTTTATTTTTCAGAAACAATCGAACATCTTCTGAGAGTCGGACTGTTTTTCTCAGGAAACTGAAATCATTTACCTTCGGAAGGAAGGTTGTGTGTTCAGAGTTGTGTGACCAACATGTTGTGTTGACAGGAAAATAAGCAGCAAAATCACACTTTTAAATACTGCATGTTAGAGCAGTATATACGCACAGAGCTGTGTTTCTGGATCTCCTCCAGCAGGGGGAGCCATTTGTTCCCAGTTTGTCCATCACATGTGTTGTCATGGGAGGAATTTGATCAATTAAAACAAGTGGTGTCATTTTGCTGCTTATTTTAATAATTTAGCATCATTCTGCATTTCTTTTCAGTCATTTTTATTCTTTTTTGGCTTCATTTGTGTCTCTTTTTGAGTATTTTTGGTCTTTTTTTTGTGGTAATTTTATGTGTAGTGTCGGTCATTTTGTATTGCATTTTGTTAATTTCGCATCTCTTTGAGGTTATTTTGCATCAAATTTTGGTCCTTGTGTGTCTCTTTTTGTTCATTTTGGCCTTTCAGTGTGGTAGATTTGCATGTCATTTAGGTTATTTTGCATATATTCTAATTGTTTACCATGATTCTACATCTGTTTTTGTCAGTTTGTACCTCATTTTGCTTACATTGCATCACATTTTTGTGATTTTGCATCTCTTTGTAGTCATTTTGTTCACTTTGTGTTTATGTTTAGGTTTCTTTTGCATCCCAGTTGGATTGTTTTGCATCTATGTGTGTAAATAACTCTCAGTTTGGTCCTTTTACATCACTTTGAAGTCATTTGTATTTTGTTAATTTTGCGTTTTGCATTGCATTTTGGTCATTTTGGATCTCTTTGAGGTCACTTTGTGTTTCATTTGTATCTCATTTACGTTGTGTTGCATATGTTTCTGGTTATTTTATGCAGGTTTAGTTCTTATTGTAATTGTTTACCATTATTCTGCATCTATTTTTGGTCACTTTGTGTCTCATTTTGCTCACATTGTATCAAATTTAGGTAATTTTGCATCTCTTTGTGGTCATTTTGTGTCTCTTTTGGGGTTTTTTTTTGCATCCCAGTAGGGTCTTTATGTATCTCAGTTTGATAATTTACATCACTTTGAGGTCAATATTTGTTTTATTTTGAGATTTTTCTTTTGGTCATTTTCTGTGTCTTTGTGTTCATTTTGTGGCATTTTGCTTCTTTTTTGAACCATTAACTGACATTTTCTGTCTCTCTGAGGTTACTTTGCATGTCATTTTGAACTTGCTTGCTGCTGTACTAGTAAAAGCTCAGTTGACCCTCTGTGGTTTGGTGAGCGGCTGCAGCTGTGGTGCCAATCAGGCTTCACCTGTGGCCTACAAACTCAGTCAGGAACTTTCAGAATCTGCTGCAGGTTGCACCTTTACTTCATGCTGCTGCTGTGTGGCTGTGTGGGTGTGTGTTTCCGCTGGTGTGTGTTTAACCACTTTGTGGCCACAGGATGTGGTTGTAAGTGTGAAGAGCATGTTGTTGCGTCTCCATGGTAGCAAGTGAAAATGCTGAAGAAATAGCTGCTGTGGTGGACTGAAGCTGTTTCTGCTGCTCGGAGGTGTTTTTACACCTTCTGCTGCTTCAACAGCAGCTCCTCACATGTTAGCTTCTTTAGCTACGAGCTAACAGGGCAGGTAACATGACCGAGAACCAACACAGTCAATTTATTCTTCAAACAGAAGCTCTAACAACAACAACAACAACAGTCCGACACAGAGCGAGTTTGGATTATCAGAGCTTTAAATAAGACTTAAAATCTTATCAACAGAGAAATAATTTGTAAAATGGCCCTCAGAACATTCATTACAGAGCCTGAATGTAGAGTTTCTACACAGAAGTTGGTGCTTTTTGAAATTAGTGGCCTAAATGCTCATTAAGACTCCACACTGACATTAACCTCCAGCTGTGGATGTCATGTCTCTCTGCAGGCAGCCACATCAGGCCAAAAGTCTCTTAGTGGATGTTTTTTTTATTTTACACCCTATTTCAGTTGTACTGCATCATTTTTCCAACTTGTTTTGGTCATTTGGCGTCTCATTTTGGTTGTTTTGTGTCATTTTGCATCATGTTTTTGAAATGATGCATCATTTGGTGTCTCATTTCAATCAATTTGCATTTAACTTAAACTCTTTGCGATCATTTTGTTTGCCTCATTTTAGTCATTTAGTGATTCATTGTGGTTGTTTTGCATCATTTTGCATCATTCTGTGTCTTATTTTAGTGAATTAGTGTTTAACTTTGGTTGTTTTGTGTCTTTTTGTAGTCATTTTGTGTTATTTTGCCTCATGTAGGTAATATTGCATTTAATGTGATCATTTTAGTCTCTTTCTAGTCATTTTTTGATTCATTTGGTTGTTTTGCATCTCTTTGTAGTCAATTTGCATCTTTGAGTCATTTTGTGTCTCAGTTTGGATGTTTTGTGTCATTTTCCATCTTATTTTCAGAATTACGCATCATTTTACGTCTCATTTCAGTCTTTCTCTTTGTGGTCATTGTTTTTGCCTCATTTTACGATTTCACAATTCATTGTGGTTGATATGTGTTTTTGGGGTTGTTTTGTATAATTTTGCATAATTTTGTACCTTATTTGAGTAAATTTAGGTAGTTTTGCATCTCTTTGTAGTCATTTTGTGTGATTTCTGCTTCCCATGTAGATATTGCATCTTTTGGGATAATTTTTTTGGTCTCATTTGTTATGACCCTGAGTTATTTGTATATTTGGTAGATTTGTAAATTAAAGATGGCAGACGTCTCTCTCCTCCCCTCAGCCCGTGTGTGTGTCAGCAGGAGATAAGCCGGAACAGGTGGAGTTGTCTGATTGGTGAATGAGGAGGAAAGGCAGCTGCCAGATTGGACAGGAAGATGGAGCAGCCTTTTTAAACTGGGCAGAGACATCTCCTCACTCTCTCTCTCCTCTTCCAACAAAGAGCCAGCTGGCTGTGTGTGCAACGTAGTAGTGTTTGTTTCCTAGAATGGTAAATGGTGTGTTTTAAGCAGGGCGATAGAGTGAGAGGCCCTGTCGTCCGTAGTAAAGTTGCACTGGAACAAATTTATTTTTATAGTTTAGGGTTACAAACCTGTCTTTTGTTTGGTCTTTATTTTCCTTTGGAGTATAGAGAAGCTTTAGGGTGCCAGGGTATTTTTTGTTCGTTTTGGGGATCTACTGAACCTGTAAAATAAACCCTTTTGTTTGACACCTGACATTACCAGTTGGCTGGCCTTCCTTGGGAGTGGGAAGAGTGGGAGGGCACCACACATGCTACGGCCAGAGTTTCCTAGACTTGGCCGTAACACATTTGAGTTGTTTTCTGATTAATTTAGGTTGTTTTGCGTCTCTTTGTAGTCATTTTGCAGCTTCTGGTGATGTTTGCGGACAGGATTCGGTTAAAGCAGCATGTTGTAGCCGTTAGTGGAGCTGCACTTGAACGTCTTCCTGCTTTCCTTCATCTTCGAGCCGCCGGCAGTTTTGGACGGCAGCTTTGCTCGGAGCTGTACTGGTATTTGAGGGTGTTGCAGCTGCTGCAGGCCTTTCCTCCTCTCAGTCTACAGTTTCTGAGGCCGCACTCTGAATTATTAATGTGCTCTGAGAGCGTTTTAGTCAAAAATTCAGGAAGCTCACGAGCTGCTCTGCAATGAGTCAACAGATGTAAGATTTAATACATGCACGACATGGATCAACAGATTTTTAGTTCCTCTTTTAGCCAAATGTTCCTCCTCAACTGAAACTTTTAATAAATATATCCAGATGTACATATTTCCAATGAAATGTTTCCAGTAAATGTAAATAATTATTTTTCATATTGATTTTGTACATTTTTATCATGTTTTCTGTCTTTTTAAAAATATTTTTTTTTACTTTAAATGTATTTTTTTTATTGACGTGATATGTTTTTATTATGCTTTTTGGCTTCATTTTTATATTTTACATTATTTTGTTTTTTAAATTGATTTAATATGTTTTTTTTTTTATTTTTATTTCGTGTCTTGCATTTTAACAATTGCGATGAACTTATCTTGTTTTCCAAATTGATTTTATGTGTTTATCATGTTTTCTGTCTTGATTTTTTTTTCTTTTTGTTTTCAAATTGAGTTTCTGTTTTTTTTAAATCATGTTTTCTGTTTTGATTTTTGATTTATTTTATTTTTATTTTCAAACTGACTCTATGTTTTCTGTCTTGATTTTTAATGATTTTATCCTGCTATTATCCCCTTTCTATTTTCTGCCTCTTTTATAACATATTTAGATCTTATTTTTAAAACCAAGTTGCCTTCACTGACTATTTTTAATTCCAAAAGAAAAGCAGATAAAGATCAAATCTAATTTTAGGAATTTTGTACTATTTTAGTCACTTTGCATCTCCTTGTAGTTGTTTTGTCTCCTTTAAATGAAGCAGATCAAATAATGACTTTGATTGTGCTTATTTCAGTGTGTGTGTGTGTGTGTGTGTGTGTGTGTGCGTGTGTGTGCTGGAACAGTCTGCAGTGTGTATCCAGTGTGTATTGATGTGTTGTCACTGAAGTACAATGTGTGTTGAGTCTGCTGCTGCTGCTGCAGTGTTTCCTGACACAGACCACACCTCCATCAGCACTTACAGCTCAAACTGTGACTGTCTGCCTCCCACAAAGCTGCACACACCGCTTACTCTTCAAAATAAAAGCCCCACATCATCTCTACACACACAGAGGTTATTCAGTGCTCTACAGGAGAATACAAAATTCAGCAGAGTATAATAAAACTCATTAAATTAAATACATAAGAAAGAGTGCAGACGAGTTGAATGATATTTATATATTTTATAGAATAATTAATTGGACATAAGAGAAAAATACAAGCATGTAAGAGATAAAATATCCAATAAAACAGAAAAAAGGTGAGGTAAAGTATATTTTATTGAAACTGAATACTTAAAATCAGTGGAGAAAAGAATTGTCTTCAGCTTACTTTGAACTATAACCACATCAGGGGTAAATCTAAATAAGATTTAGGGAGAGTAAACAATAAAAGGAGAATTTGTGCCCGTTTCAGCATCTCAGATTTAATTTTATCCTAACTAGACACGTGTTTGCTCTTATTATGTTAATCGTATTATGTGTGATGTCTTCTCTGTTAGTGGATGGCATTTCACATGACTTTTAATTTGATTATGAATCTCAGCGAGGCCCGGTAAAACAGATTTTACTGACTCAGTAATATCAGCGTTTAACTTTCTGCCAGAACTCATATAAAGAAACTGTTGTAAAATTCAAACTCTAGAAAACCAAGTATATTTGTTTAGGATGTGCTACATAAAAGAGTAAAGTCAACGCCAATCAGAGATGGAAATAAACTATATTTTACAGCTGAGGACCATAAACAGACACAAAATGACTGTGGAAGCACAAAACCACCAAAACAGCCACGAAGACACACAAAACAACCAAACGATGCAAAACAGCCACAAAGAGACACACAACCACCACAAAAATTACATTTATTGTAGTTTTATACCATGAAAAGCAACTGTTTTGATAATAATTTAAAAATTTCAGGCATTTTGAAAGGAAAACTGAATAGAATAGAATGCAATAAAAATATATAAGAAACT
>OMNN01024923.1:0-11191 GCA_900302755.1 Chromis chromis
CTGCATTTCACCCTGTTCATCTTCATCTCCGTCTCTCATCCCAGCCGACTTGGCCGGCAGTGTGTGGCAGGTGCACATACGGTCCAGGCACTCCGTCATCTCTCCTCATTACATGGCCCACCCCTCCACCCACAACGCTGGATGCTTATCAATACGTCTCCCATACAGTATAGCTGCTGTTGAGGGCGATGTAGCATTTTAAATCAAAGGGAACAGAGAGAGAGAGGGGAGAGGCGATACGTTATTAAGACGCCGATATCCGTCCCCAACATGTACCTTGAGCGGATAAATGGTTGCATGAAGTGACTTTGAAATGCATGGGATGCCACTCAGAGCTTGATGAATAATTGAAGGAGAGAAAGAAGAAAAAAGAAGCAGCGGTTTCGACCGGCCAATCTCATGCAAGTTTTTATCTCCCTAATATCAGCGTGAATAGATTATCGTCTCGAAAAACTCCCCGCGCCAGATAAATAAAAATGCAAACAGGCCAAACTAATTAACATCCAAACGAGCGGCGAGGTAGCCTCCCTCTGATACCGAGCCAAGTCCTCACACTTCATAATTCACTCCCTCGTTGTGTTTTTTTTTCTTTTTCCACGGCGCTGGGAGATTAAGAAGTAGGTGTGTGTTTGTGTTTGTTTACGTGTGCATGTGTCGGCTCAGGGAGGAGAGGTGTGCCATGTTTCCTTACATGTGTGCACAGGATGGATGTGCACGTATGTCTCCGAGTCCTCGCTAACAAGAGGGAACAGAAGAAAAAAAAAAAAGGAGGCTATTTTGTACATCTCTGCATAGAATTAGTATTAATTTACTTGCTATTTACACCCCTGGGACGTTAATTACGCCGTTGTTACGCAGCCCAAACAACTCTGCAAACATCAGAGAACAAGAACAAGCATTATACCCCGGCTGTTTGAGGAAATATAGAAACATGCTTCCAGAGCCAAAGTTCCCGACGATACCTTATAAAACACACTCCAACAAAATCTCTCTAATCTTAATTTCGGAGGCAGGCAAACAATTTCCAAATCCTCATTGTTTCCTCCCCCCCTCCCCCTCCTGATGAGGACTCCATTACATTAAATCAAAGTTTTCCAGGCCGAGGAAACAGCTTCCTTAAGTAAGGGTGTCTCCTGATCCTCTCCCAATTCTCAGTGTCAGCTCCCATCAGCGTCACCAGCTTGTTGCACTTGCATTCACCTCCACAGTCCTAGCTGCTGCTGATTAGTTCTCTGATTTCCCTCGACTTCCCAGAGGAACGCTCAAGTGCGGATGTCTACCCACTGTTTGCTGTGCTAGCATAACAACTGCAGCTGCTGATAGGTTATGGATATAGCTTCCTGTATGGCGATGACAAAACCGCATTAGCTGAGCACTGGAAGCTAAAAAAAACCCATCTTCTGTTGTTGCTTCTAGCAGTGATATGAAGATCTTAAGGAGAGCAGCAGTTGTTTACCTTGTTGTTTGGACTAAAAAGGGAAAATCAGCCTGCAATAATGCTAGAATCTCATTTTCATCTTGATCAGACATTTTTAGGTTTGTTAGCTCCACTAAGGAGGTGCAATCATACCATGTTTCCACCGACCTGGTGCTAGTGTTGGTACGGAGCTAGTGCCTGACTAAGAACCGGTTCTTTGTGTTTCCACCGCCTAAGCACCGGGTCCAGGTGCTAAAAACAAGATTGGGAAATTCATAAAGATGTTCATCTTTATGAAGAATATTATTATCAACTTATTGCGTTTGTTTAACCGCTATGTAATGGATACAAGCTTAGACGGCTTCTGGTGACGTAATGGCGTGGCTCTAACTTGGCTCCTGGCCAGTGGAAACGCAAACCGGTTCTTAGGAGGAACGGAGTTTGAACCAACAAAGCTCCGAACTAGCACTAGCTGTGAACGAGAACTAGAACCAGGTTGGTGGAAACACGGTATCAGAGAGTTCCAATTATAAAAAGCAACAATATCTGACTTTTATTGGCTTCCATCTTCTCGTGCAGTGATCCACAGCTCCCAGTGCTCCTGCAACGCTCCCTGGAAGTCCCATTCTGTAGAAATACCAACCACCATCTAATATGCATTGTGTCAAAACTGCAAAACCGCAACTTGAATTTCATTTTTAGGAAGCAGAAGAAGTCAAAGGGAGTCGAATTTTAAGAACTGAGTGGGTGGGGAGTGACGATTGTGTTGTTGTGAGCTTGTGCAGAGTGCAAATGGAGCATTCACATGCCATAGCGCCACAGTTCAGGTTATAATACCTAAATAGCACTTTGTTGACTGTTTTGGGTGATGTACCAGAAACGAGAATGTTACAATAGCCGATTTAGGATTTAATGAATGCATGAGAATTTCTGCAGCTGGAAAGAAGAGGGCTGGACAGATGTTTTGGAGGTGGAAGAAAGCCGTTTTAGTGATGTGCTTAACATGTTTGTGGAAGGAGAGAGTTTGATCAAAGATGGTACTTAGATATCTGATGTGAGACGAAGTGAGTACAGTGGTGAGGGAGAAGTTGTGGGTGGATTTGACCATGTTAATTTCTGACTTGTCACTGTTTAGTTTGAGGAAGATGGTTTAAGCCAGGACTTTATTTGTGTGATGCAGCTGGTGAGGGTTGAATGGGCGGCAGTGGTGATTGTTTTGTTTGAGATATAAAACGGGATGTCATCGGCAAAACGGTTGATGTTTGTTACCTCTCAGACGTCTAAGGATGTTACAGTAAAACTCGACCACCGTAGAATAAATCCACGATGTACAACCATATGTGCCATCTCAGGTGTGTGAAGACTAACAGTTGGTCTCTCAGTGGTCGCCGTAGATCCAGCTTTCATCACCATTGAGGACCGTCAATGCGAAGGTTGTATCATCCAGGCTGTTGATTGATGCTGAATTTGAACTTTACTCTTCTCAACGCACACCTGCAAGTGTTGATGGTGCAATGTTGCAACGCTCACATGTGTGTCACCATCCTTTTTAAACTTTTTAAACGCACCTTGTTTGTTTTATTACCGTTTGCTAATCTGTTGCACAAAAACTACCGGGTGGATTTACGTGAAATTTGGTGCAGAGGTAGAAAATGGGCAAAGGAACCTATTCAAGTCACCTCATCTCAGGAAAATCTATTTTTTTTAACCTAGTTTGTGTGTCCATATGAGTTTTTTTATATGCTATAAGACATGTCATGAGTAAAATAAGCAGTCAACACCACCTTGAATCTGTAGCGTACTGATGAATTCGTCTTTAGAATTGGTTACAGGGTCAAACAAGTGTGGCTGAATTACTATAATATTACAACTTGTGTAGCAGCTTTACAGTTTTGGAGCAGTCATAGTTGAGATAATTAAAGATAGCTGAAGACATTGTAGAGGAAGCAACAGTGAAGAGTTACATCTAAACTATTTCTAAGGTAGAAAAGGTACCTTCAATCAAAAAAAAGACTTGCAAATATGTACCTTTGATACACAAAAATGAGTTTTTAGAAGTTCAATCAATGGGGACTAAATTTTGGTGCAGATCTGCTTTGGGTTGCAAACCATTGGCCTTGGATGAGATGCTTTTATTAATGGATACAGAGCACTACATATTTTCAGTTCCTCACCATGAGTATTCCATAAATTTACCTCTTTAACATGCCCTTCAAATCTTATTGATTTTTACTCATTTTAAACAACTTTTTTAGATACTTCTAGGTTATAATTGGATTTTGGCTTCATGCATAATTTCCACTGTTTACAAAATTAAATAGACTTGCTGGATTTTAAAAAACAGTTGGTTGGAGCATTAAAAATAGGTTTGTTCGATTTGTTTCATGTATATTTCCACAGACTTCCGATAAGAGGTAAGAAATGTATGAAAGTATAGGTCGAGCAGTCAGTAGTTTTTATATATTATTGCAGTATGGTGGGTTTTTCTTTTTCAGTTACAGCATTATTTATCATAAGTTTATTTCAAAAAATTTGAGTTACAGTTAAATAAATGAACAGCCAGTTCTCTTTGCAAGTTAAAATTATTCTCCACTATATCTGAAGGTGGCTTCAAATTCTTATCGGATCAAAATGAATTCACAAGAAACTTTGAAAGATATGCGTTAAATAAAATAGATTAAAAGATGTCAAGACTCTTAAAATGTTCCAGGCTGTAAAGAAGAACTGTAAAGTTTGAGGCTGCATTCTTGTACTAAGTTGGCAGGTGTGCAGCTGTGCATTGTGGATTTGAAGTTGGCCTCACCTCTGACAACACTGTGTTGCAGTGAATTGCAAATTGTTGGAATATCTGACACACAAACACGAGTGGCTCGGAGCAGAAAAGATGGTTTTCTCAAGGCCGGAGCTGCGTGGGCAAATAATTTCGCCTTTTGTAAGACACATGTAACATCAGTAGAACATGTATTTTAAGGTCACATTTCTTCTTCTTTTTTTATTGTAGAGGACTCAGATTTTTCCAGTTTGATAAGTGCAGAGGAGAATATTCCGACTGAGCAGCTGCTTCATAGAAAGAAGAGCAGTAAATGAATAATGGTGCCATGTGTTTGATGGGGCTCCTTTGTTTTTAGAGGTTTGGTGTTGCTGGAGGTTATTAGATTTCAAATCTTAAACCACAAGTAGTTGAGAATTAAGCACAATAACCATCAGAAGCAGCAAAAATCTGGAGATTTAAATAGTTCTTGGATGTCATGTCATGGTTAACTCAAGAATCAAGCATGTGTTGGAAGTAGTCAGTCAGTGTGGCAAAGTCAAAGGGATCCGCCTCCATCTTTAGCTGCCTCTTCATGATGTTTCCGATTCCATAATTAGAGGATAGAGTCATTTACATACATTTCACAGATTAACTGCAGCTGAAGCTCTTCCTCAGACCAGCTAACACTGAGTGAGAGAGGTTCAGGTCCTTCCTCAATGACACTTTGACAGTTTGCATGGCTGATAATGGACACATGTTGGTTACTTATAACAGGACTGGGACCTTCATATAACCAGTAGCTCAGCCTGCATGGTGCTTCACATAAGATTTTTTATCTGAATCAAAGGTTATTCAAATGTCATCTTGGCTGAAGAAGTGAGTTTTGTCAGTATTCCTGCATACACTTTGGCTCTGATTACAAAGAAAAACTGAATTTAAAAAGTTGTTTTTGCTCTTCAAGTGAAATTTAAGAGATATTTCGGGCTTATTTTAATCCATTTCCATTGTACAACTTTGGTGACTGACTGACTCCACTTATCAGAAGCGTTATCTAACATTACGCCCGTTGCATCGTCTCCTCAGGGAGGCTGGTCTCCCTGTGGAGACTCTTCTCCCACCAGCTCATCGTAGTCATCGGTTTGAGCTTTGGCAGACGGCCTTTTTTCTTCTTGGCAAAGTTTAAAGGATGCGTTTGCTTCGTGTTTGTGTTTGTGTGAGCTGTGGAGCATCGCGGTTTGTGAAATGACAGCAGAAGAAGGGGCATTTGGCGTCCTTAAGACACTGCTTCTCACCCAGACTCGGTGCAGTTTTTACCAGGGCCCTTGCAGTATGTTTCCTGGGAGGAGGTGCTGCCTTGAAAGCTAAAATCTTGTTTTTCAGCAAACCTCGCAGATTACCAGCACCAATTTGATATTTTTTACACAAATATACAGTAAATCTACAGCCCAAAAATGGGTACAACTCTGGTGTGATGCTATTTATTCCTCCCAGCATTTGATTTTAGTTAGCAAAAAAAAAAATGTGTTGCATGTTACTTTCAGAAGAAACTTCCATCACCGGTGGGCACAAATCCCCTCTAATGTACAGTGACATTTGTGTGGAGTGACGTGCTGTGTAGGAAGAAGTGCTGGACGGTGGTTTCACAAGAAAAGCCCCGAGGATGCTCCTGTCCCAGCCAAAGTGATGACACTTCACTCAGTCTGCGAACACTTACTTATGGAAGTGCTCAGCGGGCGATACATCTGCTTTTATTGACTAAATTGGCACCATCATAAAAATTTCACAGTCCACTTCCCCTTGTGGACTTTTACCAGATTTTGCAGTGCAGTGCTCTGTGAAAATACTGTGGCAAAACACACAAGAAAACAAAAGGGAAAAGCAAAAGGAAGTGGCGCCTGATAATCAAAAGAGAGTTAAGCTCAGGGTTTTTTGTTTATGCTTCTTTTAATATGGCAAAATTATTAGGGTCGTATCAAGTGAAGCAGCTTTTTTATGTCTATTTTCTTGCGTGTTTATTTAGAACAGGACCAAAGTAGAACTGGGCTATCTGGCCAAGAAGTTTAATCCCCAGTCTAATGAACCATTCACAATTTTTCTTTTATTTCTTTTTGGCTTTTTTTTTCTTCGTTTGCTTTAATTGGACAGGGAGAGCCGAAGAAAGCAGAGGGGGAAAGTTGGGAATGACTTGCAGTAAGGACTCAGCCTTAGTGAGGTATCGGGGGGACTGTTCACTTACTCACAGTTCGTCTTGACAGATTTCTTATCAGTATACATAAACTCAAGCAAACTACTTCTTTTTTAAGTTAGGATGGTCCCCAGTTTCAGTTGTACACAAAGTTTAACTATATTAGCTGCATATAAGGCCATTTATTCTGGAAGATAGTATTTAAAAACTGTAGGACTGGGCCAGTTTACCTCAGATACTGGCTTTAAATGGAGAGAGTAGGCTGGATTACCAGTTTAAGACTGCATTTGAGTTGTTTGTAACCTTTATTTTGAAAGGCTAGACTTATTTATACGGTGTATTTCGTAATTAGACCTTTCCTAAGTGTGCTTCATTAGTCCAGTTCAACCTGAAGGATTCATAATAGCACAAAGAAACTAAGGCGAAAATATGTCAGACAATTAAAAGTTACAGCTCATAAAGATAGTATTAAAAATGACAAAATTCACAAATACAGGTTATAAATTGTGTATTTCTTCACGTACATGATACAAAAGGCTTCAGTGATGGAGATTTTCTTCTTCTTGGATGATTTCTTTTGTGTTCCTGTCCCCAAAAACTCATTTTTTTTTCTCAAAAGGTGTCCAAAGATATGATGCTAATGCAATATATAGCTTTGCAATATCTGCTTGGCGTCAAATTTTGCAAAACTGAACCTTTTCCATAGCACTGAAGTAATATAACTACATTTCTTGGGGTTTTTGGTTTCCACATTAATGGGGACATTTTGCGACGTCACATTTTCCTGTACGTTTTTGTCTAATCCATACAAAAAACAGTGTTTTAGGGCCCTTAAACATGTCTAAAGTGATTTTTTTTTTTAAATTCTGCTTTATATGTATCCATGTGGACAGAACATTTGATAAATAACATCACAGTTTAATTTGCTCATTGTTGTGTTGTGTAGTGAGCATGTGCTAAACAACAGCAATTGTATATTTGGTAGTTTCACCAGCATGCAGAAGCCTCTTCATTTATTGGTTGGTTCACAGCATCTGCAGTTTAAAATCCATCGAAATGATAAGATGACCGTCTTGCCTGTTATGTCATGTATCGTTGATGAAAATGTATGTACAGATACTGATGTTGACAGATTGTTTTTTTTTTTTTTAAAGGGAGGGGAGATACTGTATATGTCCAGAAAGTATCATCGTTGTTTTGACACCAGAGAACAATTTTTCTTGTCATATACTGGTAGAAATGTGGGAGATCTTCCACCATGTGATGCACTCAGAAACGACTTCCATTAAATATCTTCAAAACCTTTTTTTTTTTTTAACAGATAACATGTTTACCTGTGTGATTTTTTCCGAGGCCCAAAGCAGAAAAAAAATTGATATAAAGTGGTCTCTTTGTTAAAGGAGTACTCCAGTGATTTGATAATGCACTTCAATAAAATTGAGGGACTTGCAAGAGACAGATTTATTATAGAGTGGGGAAAATGAAAACGGCAAAAGCTGAGATTTTCTCAGCTATTCTTTTATTTCCTCGAATGGTTTGGACTCCCAAAACTACTGGATCCTTCGTTTCCCGCTTTGCAACGTGTCTTCCATTAGACCTCCTCTGGCTTCTAAATGCACTTCTCTTTCAAACCTCACACCTTTTGCTTTAAAGGTGCTAAAGTATAGATCGCCAGAACCAAAGAAGACATTGGGTAATTTTGTTTTCAGTGTGACAGGTAAAGTGAGTGGTATGTGTAAAATCACCAAGTCGAATCCACGTCTTTTCTACATCCTGTTGCGCAAATATTTGTCAATTTATGTTCGAAACTAAATAGTTCCAGATCTTTTGAGGGCATTTATGAAGAATGTATTTACTGCTGCATTGTATTTAAAGTTGTCGGTGTGAGTAATGATGCATAGTGTTGGACTACGGGGGCGGCTTCATCCTATAAAGATCTTACTGAATGGTGACGAACGCTGGCACATGCTCACCTTCCTCCAGCCAAACTGTGCATGGACTCCACTGTCGGCCCTATTTCATTATTAAATTATCCCTTTTCCAACACAATTCAATTTTATTGTGCCTTACAATCTCTCTTGTGATGTTGCACCTCCCACCGTGGACGGTGTTTGTCGTCTTGGTGCCTTTGTGGCGATTTCCACTCCAGACCACCGCCGCCGTCCAAAATGAAATCGACTCAAATTGCCGCGGCCGTAATTACTGCTTTTAAAGGGAAGGGTAAAAGGTTATGTGATTGGTTCATGACTGATACCAGCCTCGACAACACCTAGTGATAATGTATTGTTTCCAACTGTGCCGCTATTACACCGCACACCTCTTGACCGCACTCTGAGCTGCAAGCTGTGCGCGGATGATTCTTGAAAATGGAGTCTAAAGAGACAGACTGGGGCTCCATTATTTCTGTTTTTCCTCGCATGACACTGACCTGCTGTCTGTGCGCTCGGTACGAGGAGGGAAAAATCTGCAGGTTATTTATGCTGATATCAAGAAGACGGCCGCGTTGAAACCAGATCTTATAAAGGGTTTAAGTGAAATTAAGTGTATTACACAACTCGTGATGCTTGTTTAGTAGCAAGACTGAAACAAAGCACAACAATGGAAGCTCGGTGTAAAGGTGATTGCCGAGACCTCTCAATTCAATCCATGTCTTCGATGTGAAACTTGAAAGTGGTTGAGGCCACTTCAGAAACCGGCAACCTTCTCTTCTTCCATGGCGTCACGGTTGGATTGCGGTTCAAGTGCCCTGAGAGGCCTTAATCACCAATCAGCTGGCGGTAGAGACGGTGACTAAGTGTGCTATCTGAGCGTCTGTGCATGGTGGACTTGAGTCACTGTTCCAAACTAACACCTTTATGTTCAGTGCATATCTCACCATGGCTGCCTCCCTCTCATAATAACACACCTGCCGACGACTGCAATGCATTGAGCTTGAGCAGGGCTGCCGCGTATTCGATGACGTTGACACGGGAAATGCGTCAACATCGGTATTTTTAATCGACACATGGTAATTTGTTTGTAGAACACATCGATTCATGGTAACGTGTTTTTCTTCAGTAGCCCTATCATTGCTTCATCATTTGCAGAGTTCAGCTTCCAGATTTACCAGTTTTTATTAATCCATTTATTTTATTTGTATTTTTTATTTATTTATTTTTACACGCATAAGAGCAAGAATAATAATGCTGATTAATTTCCCAACAATGCTGCCTAACCAAAAATAAATCTTTCCTTGTTGCCTGATTAATCTACATCATAAGAACTGGTGGAATAGTTTTGCACATGAGCATTATTATTTGTAATGTACAGCAAGATTTGCACTAGAAGGGACTGCACTTGTGTTTTAAAGGAGCCACTTGTGATGGCTGTCAGGTATCCGATCAGGATCCTCCCCTGAAGAGGTGTCCAAATGATCAGAAGTGACCAAATGGAAAGAGAAGCTGGAAAAAGCCCAGGACACACTGCATGGATTATACTGCATATCCCATATAGCCTAGGAGGATCTCTGAGAAGGCCTGCAGGATGTGGCTGGGGAGAAGGGATGGCACACTGTTGGATAAGTGAAAGTGGGAGGATCAATAGCTCTCTGACACATTTCACTACAAACTGAGTATCCAATTCTTCACTAAAGTCCAAGAGGCATTTTACTATCCTTTACTGCACAGGTTCTGATTCTGCACCAAAGACTGTCCACTGTAATTCAAACAGTTTTAGACCAAGTTTCACATGAGAATTATATCTATTTTGGACAATTCCATAGCTTTCCAGTGTCGAATAGACATATTGCCACGTTCCTTTGTTGGCACCAGAAATACTAGTCGATTAAACAAATTAGAATAATAAGATTTTATAAATGTTCAGTGCTGGTTAACTGTCGATGCTACAGCTGCCATTAGTGGGCTGCAGTCTGCTGGGTCTGTGCTACTGTCTGGACTGTGTGACAGTTTGGCAGTATTGTGATATAGAAATTGAACATAGGCTTGTATGTAGGCTGTGTCAGAATAAACTGGCATATAACCACTTGGCTGGAGCAATTTCTTATATTTAGTGAATTGTTGCCATGTTTTGTCCCATAATGTGCAACGTGCATGTGCACAATCCACTCAAATATCCAAGTTTAAGTGAATGCAACTGGGATGTCAGATAGCAAGTGAATGTAGCGCTGATGACTATAATCGCTGTTCGCAGGAGCCAAAAGATTGTGTAGCCAAATATCACGGAGAGAGTAAAGACACAGTTTTTCTGACTCTAGTTGATGGATGTATGTACGCAGACCTCAAAATGTTAACAGGAGCTTTAGTTTAGTTTGTTGCTCCAGCTGTTTGTAGTCTTTCCTCTGAGTTTATTACACGCCAATCAGGCATAACATTATGACCACCTGCCGAATATTGTGTTGGTCCCCCTTATGTGGTCAAAATGCTCTGAACCATTGGACATGGACCAGAGGACCTCTCAGGGTGTCCTATGGGGTCTGGCACCAGGACGTTGGCAGTGGATCCTTTGGGTACTCTGGCTTGTGCAGTGGGGCCTCTGTCAATCCAACTTGTTCCACTGCATCCTGTTGATGCTTGATCAGAATGGGGTCTAGGAAGTTTGGAGGTCAAATCAACATCTTGGGCCATTGTCATGATCCTCAACATGTTCCTGATTGGTTGATGTTGTTGCCATGTGGTGGGATGCATTTTCCTGTGGGGGTAGACCAGTGACATTTGGGATTTCCATTAGCATGAGGGAGTGTGTTTGTTCTTGGACAATGTTTATTTGGGTGTCTAAGTCTCATCAACATGGATGTTAAAGTCCAAGGTTTTCCATCAGAACACCACATAGTAGCAATATG
>OMNN01024926.1:0-20184 GCA_900302755.1 Chromis chromis
CACTTGCAGCTTTCCCAATGTAAAACAATGAGCGGTGATTGCTACCACGTCTTTGGGGTCATCAGGTGGGAACCTACCTTCAACGGTGTTTCGTCTTGTTCAGGGGTGTCCAATCTTTTTTCCCTAAGGGCCACATACAGAAAAATATACGAAGGACTGGGCCACTTACTAGAGGTGAGGTATACTGTCTCACTTCTAATACACAAATGTTTGTAAAATCAATCAAATGCAGGTAAATTACGTTTGAGCAAGCTAGCTATCATTTGCTTGACCTTCTCTTCCTGCTCGACGCCAGTTTAGGACGGGAAGGCCCGATGTTTCATAATGTCGTCGTACATTGTACTCTTTCATCACTGCAACAGTTTCATTGCAAATCAAACACTTCCCATTGGTTTCATTGAAGACATATTCATTTTTCCAAAGAGTCTGAAATTTTCTGATCTCACTTGCGATCTTGCGTCTCTTTGGTTCCGCCATTTCTGGTGACAAATGTTTTTCTTTGATTGCTTGCTTTGTAGAGACGCTATATTTTTAGTCTTTGATACGGACCATTAAAAATGGATGGCGGGCCGCATTTGGCCCTCGGGCCGTAGTTTGGACACCCCTGGTCTAGTTGGTCCCACAACACCTCCAGGAGGCTAGACAGTGATCACTGGCGTCCCAGAGTCACTCCCCTAATGCCAGCCATCACCGCTCCTCACCAAAACACTTATTTCTTTTGCCTACACTACCACAAACAGCACTACCATCACCTACCCCAGCCTCTCACCAACTGCACCAATAAAAGCGGAAAATAAAGGAAAAATAGTGGAGTAATGAAGTGGAGCAAAACAGACAGTGATATGCATACAGTCTTGGAGTTTAAATGGCTGTCTTGGTCTAAATCTTCTCATTCTGATCTCATCCAAATCCTATTAATAACTAATTCAGGCCCTAATGATGAAGCTGTTAAAGCTGGTAGAGATGGAAAACAGGATGTAAACATTACAGCCTGACCATTGCCCAAACAAACGTTATCGTGGCCTGAAGCTTAGGAAAATACGACAAGTTGTGTGTTGTTTCAGCCATAGACATATATACGTAGACGCCGCATTGACTGTGGAGGGACGTGCCTAAAGCGCCGCCATCGTAGTACAGGGCTAGCAGAGGCGGGAGTGCATGGACATCTATGGAGGTAAGAGGTACTCCACAAACGTAAAGTAGAATTATTCACAAAATTTTCGACCAAACGGTTTGATTTGTTAAAACCGTCACACACGTAGCTATGACAGGATGCTTGGATGTCCTTTAGTTCTATTGATGTCTGCCTGTCTGTCCTCCCTGTCTGACGTATGTAACAAACAACCTGCGTGAATATACGTTGACAATTGATCGATTTATGATCACTTTTATAGAGCCGACATGTCATTCCTCTATAGACGTAATGTAGGAGCGAGTGGCACTGTACCAAGATGGCCGCCGTGTAGGCACGTCGCTCCAATCGGCAGCAGCAGTCAACGCGGCGTCTACGTATATATGTCTATGGTTTCAGCAGCCTGTCACTGAGTTCATGCTTGCTGATTTCTTGTTGGGATTGGGGGGAGCTTTAATGTTAATCACTTAGTCAAAAAATAAATAGGCTACTAATATTCAGAAATTATTATTCCACTTAATCCTATATATTTTTTCAAAATAAAACAATCTAAGGCTGCTACTAAATTAATTTTTACTATATTCTATTGACTATTTTACTGATGAGATGTTTAGTTTCCTCTAAAAACACAAAATGACCATTTCATTTAGGTTAATTTACATTAATTATATATTTAAAAAAAACATGTTATTGTATATTGGAGGAGGAAACTAAACTAAATCATGACATATCATCAAAGTGACTTGTTTAAAAAATTCCTCACAAATAAACTGTTTGCTGTAGCCAAATTCCATAAAATACATTATTTAAATAAAGGTACAAAAATAAAAATTCTGCACTTCCCCTTGCAACCATGAAGGTGTCAGTGACTCAGCTGTGATCAATGGTGATGTGACAAAAAAACAGGAACTTTGTGGCCAGACTGTTCTGAATTGCAGACTGTGTTCCAACAGAGCAGATAGGAAACAAGAGTGGAAACAAATTAAGAATGTTAGAAGTAAAATATCTCCTTTATGTCGCCTTTTTCCAGTATTGATAACACCTCTGGGCACATGGTGGTACATATTCCAGGTTTTCTTCTATATTTGTAAAATAAATAAACAAAGAAATTCAACTTTAGTTTTTTTCTTTTTCTGTAATACATTTTTGAGTTCTCTCTGCTTCTAGTCATGGCTGTGCTGTTTCCATAGAGGTGCAGGACTTTATATTGTAGTAAAAACTTGAGCCCACAGTGAGTAAAAATAGGACAGGAGCAAAAAACGCACAGAAACTTGGGATTTAGAGGGTTAAACTGGAAAATCCAACATGATTAAAATAAATAAAAAACATAATTTAAGTACGTTTTAAAGAAATCCAAATTTCTGTTGAACTCCTTAACAAAGTGAAAGGTTTGGTCTGTATATTAAACAAAGCGCAATGTGGACATGGTGGATATTTTACAAGTACAAACCAGCTAAAACCGCTCCTTTGCTCCTTAATATGTAATTGTTCTTTAATAATAAATAAATAAATAATCTAACCTTTATTGATCCCCTTGGGGAAATTCCTTCTCTGCATTTGACCCATCCTATTCAAAGTTAACCTTAACTATACATACTAGGAGCAGTGGGCTGCCGCGGTGCAGCGCCCAGGGAGCAGTCATGGGTTAAGGGCCTTGCTCAAGGTCCCACAGTGGTGGTGACTGGGACAAGCGGTCACTCTCACTTCCCCACCTCAACCTCTTGCCAGTCCGGGGGCTCGAACCGGCGATCCACCGGTTACAAGTTTGCTTCACAAACCACTAGGCCACCACTGCCCCACTGTGTCTTGCCCAAGGACACTTTGGCATGTGAAGGGGTCAGGGATCGAACCGCCAACCTTACGATCATCACAGCTGCCCCAATGTGTCTGCTATGGTCTGGTCTTTGTGTGTCTGTTTCCACACATGGGTCTGCTCTGGTACAACAGACTGTGGAAAAAGAAACACATAGAGTGGAACAGACACAAGCAGAGACACACACCTTTCTGTTAATCTGACTGTAATTGGAAGTTTCGACTTTATGTATGAATCCTGGTCATGTTTTCATAAAAGTCGGCAACCATACTAGGTCCGACTTAGTAACATTTACATATCACTTTCAACATGGCACATGTCTGAACTACATGCAGTCACATTAACAGATAGACATGCACAAGCAACCATACTTTGAGTTGTGTTAAGTGATTAAGGGAAGGCTTTTTCCATATTTCAGCACAAATATTCATCCAAAAACATCATAAAGAGAGTCTTTTCTCTGAGTTTATAAAATACCTGCAGCATCAGACAGCAGCAGAATCCACATACAGTAGGTGTCTCGAAAGCAAGAAATCTGCGCTCATTTGCACACATGAAACAGTAGCGCCAGCAACTGTAACAATTACTTGTAGTTATAAATGATCCCTGACTTGGAGACAGGATCAGTCCGGGCCAGGACTTACTGTTAAGTTGTAGCTTGTTGTTTGACACTGAATAATAATGAGAGGTGCCAGTCAGAGTCAAGTGACAAACAAGAAAACTAGAATAAAATAGTCAAATTGTCAAACCATACAAAACTAGGTAAGTGACCAGACAGTAAACGAATTCAGGAACACAAAACATCAATGATCAGACAAACAGACAGCCCACAACTTAATTCAGCATTTAGAAAGTGTATTTACAAAAACAAACCAGCAAGCAATGGGAATGGGTGAATGTGTGTGTTGTTCTGAGTCCAATCCAGTCAGGTAAAAGATCCGCCCCGGTTTCCCCACACAGTTAAGTTCAATCCAGTTTGTTCCAAACACAACTCAAATCCCAATTCAGATGTCCACTACGGGTTTTATGGCAGATCTTTAAAGACCAAAGCCAAAACAGGAAATCAAATATTGAACAACTCAAACAGTGTGTCTCAGCGCAGTGCAACAACAGTGACAGTATGTACATTATTTACACTGGCTACTCACGGTACCATGGAGCAGTCAGTCAGTCAGTAAAAGGTTGGCCTTGGCTCCACTGATGCTGGCAACTCCTGGGAAACTCCGACAAGGAAACACTCAATCCATTCCTGCTGCTGACACCGACAGCAAAAGAGGCTCCCTTTAGATCCTGAATGGCTACAATATCGCAGACTTTTACACCGAGGTAAAGTTCTTCTGCTCCAGTTACCCAAACACCGGCCTCTCTAAGACTTCCACAAGTAGGTTTTCCTGCAGGCTGGTTTCAAACTGCACAGGCCATGTGGAGAGTTAGGTTTGGATAATTGGATGATTGTGGGCGGTAACTGAGACACACCTGAATGATTTTGGGCGGAGATGTAATTCTGTCACACAGTCACAGTTTAGTTTGTTGCTTCCACCAGTTTTTAGGAGTCTTTTAAATACCTGCAGCATCAGGCGGCAACAGGATCCATTTGTTACAATTCATCCCAGACATGGAGACAGAATTAATCAGGATCTCACAGCAGGTCACACTCTTCTTTCAGTTAGATTAACATCACAAATTAATTTTCAGTGTTTAGGAAATCATAACTATGCTATTCTGTAAGTGATGTGGACGCTTTGATCATCTGTTAGTGTAGTTTAGATTTAGTCTTTTGTTTGTTTTTGCAGTATTGTGCATTATACATCACTTGGTGTGTTGTCTAATCTCATGTGAATGGCAAATATCACATGTGCACCACCGCTGTCTCCGACACTATTGGGGGTATGTCTGAATGTAGTGATGAGGAACATTAACGGAAAAGTGACTCATCACTTTAACACACTGATGAAATCACGAATGTTGCACATCCCATGTATTTCATAACGTTAGCGTGGGCGACTGGTTGTGGCTGGATTATTTTTTGTTGGCTTTCGCATACACAGCCTTTCTGGTTGTAAGTGAAAGTGAAGGGATGGGTGAGGTCTGAGATGCTGGTGCTCAAGCAGCACCCAGTGGTTTTGAAATATTGCACACAGAACCTTTAAAGGTCCAGTGTGCAGATTTGGGGGGATCTATTAACAGAAATTAAATATAGAGTTCATAATTGTGTTTTCATCAGTGTAGAGTCATTTGTAAATGCAAATTGTTGTTTTTGTTAGCTTAAAATCAGCCCTTCATGTCTACAGACGGCGCAGGTCCTCTTATAAAGCGCCCACTGTGTTGCACTGCCATGTTTCTACAGTAGCCCAGAATGGACAAACCAAACACTGGCTCTAGGAAGGCCCTTTTGCATTTTTAACTTGAAGAGGCAACCATAGTTGTTTCTCTATACACCTGGGAAGGGAGGGGTATTCAGTTAGTTGCAATCTGCAACCTCACTGCTAGATACCATTACATTCTACACCAAAGGTTGGTCAGTCTGACTTGATCAATTCACAGACTGATTTGTTATGAAATATGTTTTATATATGCCGTAATGTTTTCTTGTCATGTAAGTATAAAATGCATCTTGGAGCCTTTAAGTACTTACACTATAATTTGGAAATTTTATAGAATTTTAACTCTGCAAAAGGTGGAGATGGAAGACATGTTTTTATGTTATATCTCATAAGTGTATTGGAATATCACAGGACAAAGATTCACGTGTGTTTTTGACAGCTTTTTGTCTGCATCTCTCTTTTTCTAGATATCAAGCCAGAGAACCTCCTCATCAGCAATGAAGATGTTCTCAAGCTCTGTGACTTTGGTGAGTCTCCTTCTGTTCTTTACAGCAACCATATTGTTTAAAGTTGAATTGTTGAGATTTACATGTGTAACACAATAAAACCACACAGTCTATGTACATTTTACTTCTTAGATAAAGGTGTCTGCTAATAAAATCAAGGTATTTCTTTAACAGAACTAATTATTTTTTGCTGCTGATTTAGTAGACATTTTTCTGTAAATAGTGAGTTTTGTAGCCTTGTTTGTTTTCTTGAGCTCGAGAGAAAAAATCCCAACATTAATTTGTTACCTTGTGAGATACTGTATGTATCAGAAGGGTTAATTCTATCCAGCCACATGCTATGTACACTGGTGGTTGACATGACAATTAATCTGCCAAAGGGATATTTCAGGCACTTGTTTCCCTTGTAAAATAAAAATTGAATCTATTAATATACCTCAATTTGGCCTTTTTGAAGGTGTGTGTTCTACATCAGGTATTTCAGTATTGGAAAAATCACACGATCAATTAGCTTTGCATAATTGGTTAATGTAATCCTACTGAGTCAGCTGGGGTGAGATTTTTTTGTTATTCACTGTTGGAGTTGGCGTTGTGTTTATTGTGACTTTTCATGCTTAAAATGGACTCTCTGCAGAACAGTTATCTAAAGCTCAGTCTCAGACCGCCTGCAGCGACATAACAAACTAGAGCCTGGTCACATGGGGAGGTGACCATGTTGCTACTGTGGCTGTCCAAGTGATAGGACTGTTGATTAATCTTATTATTCCTATTAACTGGCCATTTATACCTTCATGTGAAAGACTGCAAATTGTTTGCATCACACTGGATGTACTGGATGTATAATATGCATAATCAGGTGTATGTGATTTAGAAATTCCTGTGTTACTCTGGTTCAGGTTTTGCTCGTAACCTGTCTGAAGGAACAGATGCCAACTACACTGAGTACGTGGCCACAAGGTGGTACCGCTCACCTGAGCTGCTGCTGGGGTGAGTCCTTTATGTGCTTCTGCAGGAGACTAAGTGAGAAACACGAAGGGAGGGAAGAAGTGTTCATCTGATTTTCTCAGAGCACCAGATATGTTAAGCTTTTCAGTTTTTCTAAAGATTGTATCAAACGGAGACACGCTGAACCATCGTTTCCTCTCACGATACAGCCTAAAATAAGTCAATCCAGATCCAATACCGCTGCTCTCATTTTCCTACATTTAAAACCTGTGAAACGCACCGTGAAAACGTCATCGCAGTCATTTTTATGCAAGGTAACATGAGGCCATGTTGCCTTGCATCAACAGACTTGACTCAACGACTCAAGTAAGGGAGAGCAAAACACTGAGTTTTATAATAGTACCAAGGAACTAATCTCAAATAAGATCCTGAATGCGTCAAGCTCGATTTTCTGGGAAATGATGGAGCAGATATGTGGAATATTTCAACCTGATTGAACACAGCTATAAAAAGACAGTAATGGCTTTTTATAATACCAGGACAGGTGCAGCTACCAATCTGAAATAGCAGACTGGTGATGCCTAGAAACAGATAATGAAAGTTGTTCTATTTCATATGGGTTATAGATCTCAGTATAATATTAGTAGTTCTGGTTTTCTTGACCACCTTCAATAGACCTTCACTGGTCCACAAGGGAATTACTGGAGACAAACACACCAAGAATATGCAGGAAAATAACTTCTCCGCCCTCCACAGGATAAGTCGGTGTACAAAATGGATGGTTGACTACTCTAGTCTTGATGGTTCATCCCAATACAACACCTTTCCTCCAGTGCAGCACTATAGTGTCACTGTCTTATGAAAGGACATGTCTCTATAACATCAGCTTTACATAAGATGGGCATCCTTAGATAATACCTTTTAAATAGTTTATTTTGCTTAAGATGTATATGTAAAAAAAATAATGTTTTGGCTCAATGAAAAAATGTATGCAACTTTTCCTTCAATTAGTTGCAGCTATGACAACTTCTAATGAAATTATTTTCAACTAACAAACTATACGGAGTTAGTGGAATTAGCTTAAACACAAGTTTTTAAGTTGATTACTCCTAAAAACTGAAATTTGAGTTCGATTTACATGCAATATTAGGTTGGTATAATTACCAACATTATTGTCAGTGTCAATCCAACCTTTCAAAATAATGTCTTCAACTTTAAAGGTTTATCTAAATCCTTAAAATAGAATTTTTATCTTGCAACCATGCATTTAATTCAGTGTCGGGAATCGGTCTCTTGTCTTGCTTTTCGTAGTGTAGAAGATTTCCTCAAGCTCTAGTGAAACACTTAGTCCTTTATATTATGTAAGTCTCTAAATCTGATTGTACATGGTTTTCACTAGACACATAAAAACAGCTTCTCTGATAGAATTTAGGGCTTCTGTTAACAATTATTTTCTCTTCAAATATCTTGTTTTGTCCAACAGAAAAGCAAAAACCCATAGCTACTGGAGAAACTCAATCCAGTGACTGCATTTGCTTGAAAAATGCCCTGGAGGACTTCTTTAACAGCCCAAAAACACACTCAGTATGGTTGTATCAATTTAATACTTCATGACTTTTTATAATTTTATGAGAATTGCTTAACCGTCAGCATATTTAAAAGTTTGAAAGTGATTAATTCTGTTCTGTCTCAGAGATCCCAGCAGTAAAACTAGTTTAATATAATTTTATATGCTGCTCTTACGTGTGTTAACAGTACTTTTTCTATGACACAACTCCTCCCAAATCCCCCAAAAAGTCTAGTTTGATTTCTGTTTCTGAAGTTTTTTAACATTAAGTAGAGATGCATGGTATTGGATTTTTGCTGTTAGCCAGTATGCCAATATTTTTCAATTTGTTTCGGCCATTTGCCAATGGTGATACTGATATATACACATTTTTCCACCTTATTGTAGAGAACGGTCTTGTACAATTAGTCTTAGCATGATGACCTGCAGATACAGACTTAAAATACAATGCTTTTCAAATGTACAAATTCACTGGGTAATATAAGAAATCTGCTTCAACTTTCATATAAAACATCACATATTTATTAATGTAATATTTTTAAATGAAACGGTAAACTTTTAGACTGACAGGCATTATATGCCCATCAGATATTTTATTTTAAAGCTCACATTAGCCAATACTGATGGTGATCAATTATTATTATTATTATTATTATTGTGGGACCCCAAACAGTAAAGAAGTTGAGTCAGCGTTAACACATGCACACAAAGGTTCCTGTAAGTAATGTCCTTCGTGGTAAATATTTTTATTGTTTTATTATTGATATTATCTGTGTGTGTCTTTGCGCACAAATCCGCGTTGTTTTAATTCACATTACTGGGAGAGCAGACCGATGATTCACCCGCTACATGAACCGAGGTGTACTCACCATATCCTCACATCAAATTTCTGTTTCGATGTTGATTTCTGTTGCTCGTGTTGTTTTGGTGCTTTTTGCTGCATTGAGTGTCCATTCTAGCTTGGAGACAGCTGAGCGTCATCTAGCCTCGCTGCTGTAGCCTTATTTAGTAAATGCCCTGGAACATTTATTGAGACAGCGTTTGAATGCCGCCCACTCAAATACTCTCTCCCTCCAACACCACCGCTCCTCTGCTTCTCTGCTGCCAGATCTCTCACCATTTCTCACCAGACTCCTCAGCTCCGTTCCCTCAGAAATGACCGTCTTCTTTATGAGCCTCTCTATCTGAATCACAACATACCATCCTTTTATTTTACTGCACCTCAAATAACATCACCCCTAAAAGCATCCTCATCCTCTGGTGACTTCGTTTTCATGCCCTATCTTTCCCATTCTCATTTGATCTAATTATCACTCTAATATCTAATTAACAAGGTATTTATTGTTAACATTCCCCCTATAAATAACATTTTGTCTGTTTGTCACAGGGCTCCCTATGGAAAGGCGGTGGACATGTGGTCGGTGGGGTGTATCCTCGGGGAGCTGAGTGATGGACAGCCCTTGTTTCCAGGGGAAAGCGAGATTGATCAGGTAGGTGAGCCCAAGTAATGATGAAACAAGCAGTTAATTAAACAGACAGGTCCTACTATCACCAATGAGATGTTTGGAAGCATTACGTTTTTAATATCTTAATAAAATGATTCTCTTTGTGTTTTTAGCAATTTTTCAGGCAAAAAAAAATCAGAATCTTATGTACCTGCAGAAAATGTTTAAACTAATGTAGTGGAATACAAATTTTAAAATTTAAGTAGAATCTGAGTAACATATTTTTTGTTCTCAACACATGGACAGGAAACATATGCATGTCTTTTGATTGGATCCTGCAAAAAGATGACATCTCGAGCTCTTGGAGATGGTGGTCTGCGTTTGTCCTAATTTCCTGATATTCTTTAGACAAAACAAGTCCAAATTTATTTATAGATATCCCAGAATCACACGTTTTTCCCATCAGGCTTTACAATCAGTTCAACATAGTCTGTCGACCCACAAACTACTAACAATTAATAGAACAATTTGCAAATGAATGAATCAATAAACATAAGTCAGTTTCAGCCCCAGTTCCTAACCATGACAAGAAGGATTATGTATTTATTTTACCATTCCAATGATTGGAATAGAAAATTAAAGGGAACAATGTGCATTGCTTTCAGGTCAATGCACTTAGAAACAAGCTCTCCTGATTTCTAACCTCATTACCACTTTTTTTGATGAGACAAAGCACTGTGTCTCCACAGTGACGCAAATAAATACCCAAATGAGGAATATTTTCTACTAATTTTTCTTAATTTTATTCATTTGTTGATCAGGGACAAAACACATTCATTAACAACGATATGAAAGAAATCTGTCAGACTTTGCCAAAAACCTTCTGCTTTTCATCTGCAGTCCCCAGGTAGGTTCATGTTTTCAATTAAAAGAAACACACACAAATAAAAACATAAAAACAAACAACAAAACACAAATGAGAATGCACTTTTTAATCAGTATTTTTATTTTATTGTTACTCAAAAAAGTAATGTATTCCATTTTACTCGTTACTCTTTCAAAAGTAATGCATTACTTTCCGTGTTTATTCCACTACTTGTAACATTACTTTTGTATTACTACATGAACATCCCCTGGATGTATTGTCACATAACTGCATTAAGCTTAGATATGCCAACATATTAGCACAAGTCCATACAGGTACAAGAGCTTTCTTTTTCTGTCTATAATAAAGTATTATCAACTAAAGCAAAGTTGATGGTTCTTTTTTCAAAATTAGACCAAAGAGAAGAACAAGATTCAGTTTCATGTGTAAGAGAATCCATGTGGCCTAAAATATAAGTAGTAGCTGTAACTCATTAGCAACTTTAATGTAATGCAATGTACTGATTTTAGGAAAAGTACTGCACAACTGCATTAAACAAAAATGTAATGTGATTACAGTAATGTGCTACTTCTACCTCCAACACTGTTTATGGTATACCTCAAAGTTTGAGGTATACTTAGTTGTATAAACACCGATAAGCCACAAAATAAAAGCAAGTGACAGGTGATGTGTACAACATCGATCTTCTTGTTATGATGCAACGTTCTTCTGGGAAGTTTTGGGTCCTGGCATTCATGTGGATGTTACTTTGACACATACAAACTACCTGAACATAGTTGCAAACCAAGCACACCCCTCCATGGCCCAAAACTCCAAGTTCCCCAGATCCTAATCCATGAGATCACTGGAACAATCCTGATCCACAGAACATCTGCTGCCAACATCCTGGGTTTAGTCACAGTACACCCCCAGAGATCTTGTCTCTTTTCCCCAGTAGGTCAGAACTGTTTTGGCAGTACGATGAGGCTCTAGACAATATTAAGCAGATGGTCTTCATATTGAGGGTGATTAATGAAAAATGTAGATCTGAAATCTCTGTGAGCAGAAAACTATTTAAAGCTGCTCTAATCAGTATTTTTTATAGACAAGGGATCACATAATTACATGTAACATGAAAGGAGTCACTCATAGTGACTAAACCACAAAAATCCAGCCCAACTCTGTAGCTTCCTTTAAGCTTTATGGAGCATCTTCCCATTGTTTTTCGGTATGGTTGGTAAGACGAGAAAATACTTACATGCACCAAGTGGCCAGAAAGACAACTCCAAATGACCAATAATGTTGCACCATGTCTAATTTGTTCAAAAGGTCAAAATTGTTAGGTGATAATACATCACAGTTGTTTTATGCATTGTGGTGCTGCTCCCAAGTAGGCAAAAAAGCACATCAAATTTTGTTCAATCGCCGTGCTGCTGCTTTTGATCGTGTCACATGGTCTTCATAAGTGGATAGAGTTTGCCCGGTTGTCATGGAAATGTACCGTAGATGTTCCAGTTTGATTTTTTTTTTCTATACACAAATAGATCTGGAGGTGAGATTGTTTCCAAGGTCAAGAAGGAAGAACTTTGAAACTCAAAATTTGCATAATTTTATAGATTTTTCTTTTTAAATTCTCATAAATTTTATTAAAATTTTCAAGGATCAGTTTACACATGTTAATAAAAAAATCCTATACCACTAACTATGCACTGCTGCGTCTTCTTATCTCCAGCTCTTCACCATTCAGAAGGTTTTGGGGCCACTTCCTGCAGAACAGATGAAACTCTTCTACAACAACCCTCGATTTCATGGAATCAGGGTAGGAACCATCAGCTGCAGTCACTTGTGTTCTTCTTCTTCTTCTTTCTCCTTCATCCTCCTCCTCTCTGCTTTTACCTCCTTTAGTTCTCTCTCGGCTCCGTCTACTTCTATCGCTCTCTCTTTTGTGGCAGTGTTCCCAGCACCATGACTGAGTGGATTGCTATGACTCATGAGATAGGTGGTTGGTGGTGTTCAGTTTAGCAGCAAGAGAAAATGTCCCAGAAGGCCGAACAAGACTTTGCTTGTGTGTGTTTGTGTGTGCTTGGTAGTTTGTTTAGTGTGATCCAGTGATAGATTTCTGTGCGATTTGAACTGAGAGCTACTTTTTGGTTTTTTTACTGGCAGGAATATCTTCGGTATGTTGGAATCGTAATAGTAATCTTCAATGCATGAGAAAAAAGTTCAGGTTGGATATGAATTCTATCCAGACATTGTGTGTTTGTTTGTGTGCCAGTTTCCCTCAGTTACTCATCCTCAGACTTTGGAGAGACGGTACCAAGGCATCCTAAGTGGCTTGATGTTGGATCTGATGAAGGTAAAATGCCAAATAATACTCACACTCATGTCAATGTCACCTATATTTCTGTATTTTCTTCCATTATTAATCATTGTATAGTCGTATTATTGATCAAATTCGAGGCACAAATCACTAAAAGACATCCAACCCTCCATGTGTGCACCTTTTCCACTCAGAATCTCCTGCTGCTAAACCCCACTGAGCGTTATCTAACGGAGCAGAGTTTGAACCATCCAGCCTTCCAGCCTCTGAGGCAGGCGGAGAGAGAGAGGCCTCCTCCTGCATCTCCCAATCCGCCACGATCCTCAAAGAGGAAAACACACCATCACGGAGAGAACACAGTTCCTACAAGGTTACATTACCTTCCTTTATTTTTACTTTCTGTCACAACGTTGACCTGTAGTCATTTTGCAACAACCAGTTTGAATCTCACTTTGTAAACACTGGGGCTAATGCTGGATTATATGGATAAAATCTTCTGTGTAACATTGATTATATCTGGGTACATTTTTTTCTTAATTAAAATGATAATGTTTTTTGGCTTATCTATGTAACATCTGGATAGCCACACAGATAGAAGAACTCATTATTTATGGGCAAAACTCTGTAATAAGAATAGTATCTTTACGTATATAGCACTTATTATAACAAAGAGCTTCAGCTAGTAAGCAAAGATCACACAAACCATAAACCAAAAAAGCAGTGAAAAGAGAATAAAAGTACTAAACAGTTCAAAATACTAAAATTACCAATGGCAAAACCCACGAATGGAATAACAATTTTGATTTGATAGAATCAGGAAAGACAGTGTGAAAAGGTCAGTTTTAAGCTTAGATTTGAAGGAAGCTATTGACTTAATCTGCCGTATTTACGTAAAGTCACAGTATATGCACTTACACAATCTTTGACATTTAATCTATCCGATTTGTATGAGCACAAAGTTCCTGACTTCTCTATGTTTTTAGTGTGAAAAAAGGTAGAAATGATGCAGTGATTATAAGTCAGTGAATCAGTACCGATACAGATCACTTTGGTTTCGACACCATGGCTGCGCCGTAACCAGATGCACTCATTTTTTATTAAAGACATGCTGTTTTTTTCTACAACCACATCAACTTGCACATTTAGTTCCCTCAGAAGAAAGAATTTCAGTAGAAGGCAACTAAACTTCCCTTTCTGGTTCTTGAAGATGTCTCATGTATCATCCAAGAGGCTTCTTCAGTTCAGTTTCCCAAACCACATGGCTCATGGCCCATTAACAATCCAAGACTCACATAAACAGTAATTTCTAAACAGCGGTGGGCATTTGCTTCACCACTTATCAGGTACTCATAACACAGTCTTGAGGTCTCTCACCTGAATGTTTCACAACCATTAACACCTCAAGCCATGTGAGGCTTAGTTAGTTAATGGGCCATTAGCTATGTGATAATAGTGTGACAATATAAATCTGGGACTCCACATCAGTCAGATAGCGCTGAAGAAGCCTCTTAGATGGAAGTTGAAACGTCTTCAAGAACCAAAAAGAGATACTACTGCTACTGTCTGGCATGAAAGCTGATTATTTCTGTTGTTACACTTGAGCGATCACAAAATAAAGCATTTGCAAGCCGTTTTAAAATAAACTCTCATAGCATTTTTATAAGCCATTATTTAAGTATAATAATATAATAACTAAGTATAATAGATTTTCTCCAACTTGATAGATTTTTAAGAGACTGTTAGCAGCAGCAAGACTGTTAATAACATTCACAAAAACAGAGCGAGTTTCCATCCAAAAAGATGAAGCGTAATTTAGTAAAATGCCAAATGTTCCTCCCTCTAACCCTCCAGGAGTCACACAAAGAGCTCAAGCCGTCGCTCCAACAGCAAAGAATGTTCCAGCCTCCCTCGCCATGGGGACCTCCATCACCTCGGCAATGAGAGTTTCCTCAATGGTAACAAACCAGCCCCGACCAGTTTGAGTCCGACGCTACATCCTAAGGGCCAGTACTTGTCCCAGACCCTCAATCGTTCTGCCTCATCCAGCAAAGACCTGGCAAACAACAACTTGCCACATCTCCTCAGTCCCAAGGAATCCAAAAACAAGACAGAGTTTGATTTTAGCTTGGGACCTTCCCCAAAGTTGTCGGACCAGGGACATGGTGCAAAATATGGCCACAGCAAACAAAGCTCCTCTCGCTCTCAGCAGCAGCAACAGCAGCAGCAGCAGCAAGCCGGCCGACACACTTTCCTAGAGGGCAAGACCAACACGCTGCAGTCTGGAGGAGAGAAACAACACAGCCGTCATGCCCACAGCATGGCAGACTCTGCCCACGGATCCATGTCGTCGTCTTCTAAAAGTTCAGCCTCTTATCTCAGCCTGTCCAAGAGCCACAGCGCACTGAGCGACGCAAAATCTGTGGGGAACCTCAGCGACGGTCGACTCCATCCGGATGACCCAAATGCCAATACGACAGCTGGGGTTGGACCCGGTGCTCGCTTCTTCCCCGCCAGCTGCTTAGACCTCAACGCCCCTTCAGGTCCTCCAGGGCCCCCCGGCAGCCCCTCTGCACGACACAGTGACCGATCTGGGCATAGTCCGGCGTCTCGTAGCAGTGGCAACGCCCGCATGGAAAGCAGTACCCTGGACTCATCATCCAGACATAAATCCAGACATAAATCTTTAGCGCCAGGTACGTTGAAGAGCCAAATTTGTACACCAGAGTCATTTGCAGCCACGTAGATACTAAATAGTTGATATATTGTCTAAGGCATTCACAGCCTCTACTGATAAAGGTAAGAAGCAGTAAGTCCATATTTTGTCTTGTTGTTTATTGGGTTTTGGAGCCCATGTTTCTCTCCAGACTTAGTGGCAGATGTGGCACCAGGTAGAACATCGACGAAATGCAATGCTGACATTAGATTAGTCGATGCATGAAAATAAATTGCTAATCTCCAGTGTCCAAATGCTTTTTTAAAATTGAATATTTTGGGGGTTTGGACTGTTGGTTGATTATTTCACCTTTATAGACTTAACAATTAATCAGTCAATTAATATGAGGGTACTTCAAAAAGTTCTTGGTCTCAACAGAAAACACCACTGGAGAAAGATTGTTCTTGCAATATTTTTCAACATTCTCTCCTTTAACTTCAATGCACTTGGTCCACCAATGTTCAAGCTTCAGTATCCTTTCAAGGAAGAAGGTCACATCTTGAGCCTCCAGATTCTCCTCAACAGCATGCACGATCTCATCATCACTCTGAAAATGGTCACCACGCATGTAGGATTTCAGTTTGGGAAGCAGATAAAAGTCAGACAGTGCAGGAAGCAACAGTTCAAAGCCACATTTGGCTGCTTCTGCTACCTGTACTGTGTGGACTGGCACATTGCCTTGTAGCAACAGCTAGAAGCTCCTTTTTTCCTTGATTGCTTTAAACATTTGAGTCTTTGTGAACAGTGATGTAAAGGTTTATAGTATAAAGTTAGGCCCTAAAATGGGAGTTACGTCCTTTGTGTCCAGGTGAGGATGAGAACTATTTGAAGTACCCTTGTATAATAGGCAAGAAAGAAAATTCATTACTTGAACCTCTTCTGGCATTGATCTCTGCTCTCTTGCCCCGAAGATGCTGGTGCTCCGGAGCTCTTAGACCCAGGAGGAGTTGGGATGCCCTCCACTCACACTTTGCCTTCCCCACACGAGTCTTATCACTACGGCCTGGGCTACACCTCCCCCTTCTCCTCCCAGCAACGGCCTCAGCGGCACTCCATGTACGTGAGAAGGGAACGCCACCGACCGCACGGGGTCGAGAGCAGCATGGCAGGGTTGCCTGCTCCTGGACAGGCAATACCGACCCGGGCCAGTAGCCTCCAGCTCCTCTCCCCGCAGCTCCAGCACCGGACCACCCTCACCGGACACTCAGTGAGCTCTTCGAGAGAGGACTGCACCGATGACATGACCAGGGTTAGTGGCAGTGAATGAGTGAGGTTGTGGTGAACAGTAACATTCACCCTAAAATACTGACGCAAACACTGTAAAAAAGGGTCCATTAGGGTCCATTATATCATGTGGTCATGTTGTTTGGGTCTTTTCTGGCAGCAAACACACAGGAGTTGTTACCGTTTCCATGTTAACAGCAATATCAAAAATTAGTTTCTTTAAAGTTTTTACAATCTTGTTGCTAATGCTAAGTTTACCTTCTACAAATAGTGTGCTTTATACAGTTGTGCAAAAAAGGAACGTCCCATAGAAACTGATGCCTCAAAGATCCTCTATGATACAGTGCCTACAGCTAAGTGTGATACCTGAACAACACCACAAGGAGTCTTTTCAATCACATGTTCAACAAAAATGTCAATAGATACAATATTATTCTGTGGAAAAAGTAACTTCACCCTTGACCTCAGAAGCAACTTTTGCCCTTTTTTTTTTTTTTTTTTAGCAGAAATAATTTATTGTGTTTTGCATAATTGTCCACCAGTCCCTGACATCTGACAACTTTTGACCACTATTCCATGCAAAATTCTTTCAACTGCAAGATGTCTGAGGGTTTTCTTCCATGCACAGCCCATTTCAAATCCCCCTAAAGCATTTCAATGGGATTCAAACCCGGGCTTTGACTCAACCATTTCATAACTCTCCTTTTTTCTTCGTTTTTAAGCCATTCCTTGGTGGATTTGCTTGTGTGCTTAGGCTCATTATCCTGTTGAAAGGTCCACTTTGGGTTCAATTTTAACTTTTTGGACAGATGGCCTGAGGCAAGGGAGCAATCACAAACCATAACATTTCCTCCACAATGCTGTACAGTTGGTATGAAGTTGTTCTCCTGAAAGCTGCCTGTAGTCTTGACTGAACAGGTCTGCTGCTACTGTGGTTAAACAGTCTTATCTTAACGGCCTTATCTTGGATTTGGATACCTGCAGATCATGTGATGAAAGCTTGGGATTTTGGAGACCTCATTTTGCATTAAACAATTTTGCTCTCGGGCTGAATTTACTGGACAAACTGGCAGATGTTTGAAATCTACGTCACTTTTAGATGATTTTTCTTTCAGTGGAATTACCTACTTCAAATAATATAGAGATCTTTTTAAATCCCTTGCAAGACTCAGTTATCCATAACCTTTTTCCTGAAGGCTTTAGAGAACGCTGTAGATCTTGACACAATCACACCACACACTTCAATAGCAAAGAGAACAGCAGACTCTAGATATCACAGGTTCCACCTGTCACTCCCTAAAGAGATTCTGATCATTGGCACCTAATCTGGAACATCTGATTCTAATTTTATGGATCTGAAGGTGTGATAAATGTAGGAGTGTACTTACTTTTTTCCATGTGACTGATCTGGTTTTTATTTATTTAAAAAATGGAAAATGACTACACGGTTTCAGTTTTAGGTATCATTTGTTTGTGAATATAGATTTTATCTTCATGCACTGTTTCAAAGAGGATCATGTGTTCAAGTTTTCAAATATGTTGAAAAAGTCAACAATTGTATTCAACATTACTAAAGTAGCTTTGTACAAAAATCTTTGTGAAAATGCATCTTAAAAGAGCATTTTCTGTTTCAATGACTACAGCTCCATTCTACTACTCTATTCAGATGGGATCAAACTGTCAAAAATGAATATTGTTTAAGGAGGTGTCCCTCACATTGTGACTTTCATTGGCAACCCAGATTCTTCCTTTTTTAAATAGCTGCCAAAGAACAAGATGTCCAAGAGGCAAGTCATATTGAGAGGACACCGTGGCCAGTTTTTGCTTAATTTTTACAGAATCCGACATTATAACTCAATTTCTCCAAAAACAGTGTATCAGCCATACTAAAGACTATAAGGCAATGCAGCTTAAGTTATGAGGTTTTGAAAAAGTTTTTCTTGCTGCACATTCATCACTGAAGTTCCTCTTCTGCAGTTTAAGCCCACATCTGAATGAAATATGTCAGTGCTGCTTACTAAGAATTGTTTTAAGCTATAGAAGCAGAAGATGAGGCAGGTTGATGACAAATCACACTAACACAGGATATTACATATACTGAAATGTATTGAAGATGTTAAACAATTTAGGGTGAATTTTTCCTTTTGTCGTGCACACTAAAGATGTGTGTATGTGAGTGTGGATATACTGTAGGTGATGTGTGCGTGCAGCAACTGTCACTGTCTCACATTGTCATTGCCACTGCTTCGTGCTGTTTGTCCAGTCTGCTTTGACCTGCGCCTGTCCGTCTTCTCAACAGAGTGAGCAGTCCCCTAAAGACATGAGCCACCCTTGTGCCCCCATCAAAGACTCTACGAGGGACAACACTGCTGCTTTTCATACACAGCGCTCTAAAAACGAGGTCCGACCCTCCCTACCTCCTGTCAGTAGCCCTTCTGACTGCTGGTTTCCATAGCTTTTTCTGTTTCTACTCAACAGCTTCACTGCACGTTGTCGCTGGTATAAATGTAACCTTGCTGAAAAGCTCTAAGATTGTCCCGAATGTCTTGTGATGCGAGTCAGTAAAGGATGTGATAGCTAATGATAAGTGACCCAGTGAGATTAAATGGGATTATTAATCACAAACCTGAAGATACTGAGGAACTTTGTTTGGTCCTGTGTCTATGTATGTTTGTGTGTCTACACAATGTGTGTGTTTCTTAGGTCGGTATGTATCACGACCCTCACGTTGAGGATGGAGGTTCATCCAAGGAGAACCGGATGATCTTCACTGAGTCCATGCCTCGAAGAGTTGGCAGCTTCTACAGAGGTGAGAAATAAGGAATCATATATGTGTGTACTGTGGCAACACATAGAGCATCACAAAACTCCTAATTATTTTTATATGCTGCAACAACAAGGCAATTCAAAGTACTTAATTGAGCACAAATTGAGAAAAATTGACAAGATGTAAAATAAATGCATAACAGCACAAAACATGCATTTAAATGTGATCTAAAAGATTATAATGGAAGATAAAAATAAGCACGAGCAAGAGTTGTTATCATCACCATGCTAACAAGCTCACTTTATGTTCATGTTCAGCAGGATTATAATTAACCTGATGAACTTCAAAGTGTTTTGGGGGTATTTTCTGCTTCTGTCATATTTTCATTCACAATGGGCTATTTTTTACTGCAGCTCATTGGGAACAGCATAATTATGGCTAGAAGTAGAGAGAAGTCAAAATGTTCTTGTGCAGTATCACAGATGTATCATGCCATTAATCATAAAAAAGTTGAATTTCTGTGATTTATTTTACAAAGAAATTGTAATTATAATTGAAGTGCC
>OMNN01024926.1:20204-31210 GCA_900302755.1 Chromis chromis
TCCAAGTTTTCCCAGTACTAGGAAAAAATGGTGACTGTACATACTATAGATATTTTACTACTTACATTTTTTATTTGTTTCCGTACTTGTCTCTTATCTGCTCTGTGTAAACACAGCCTGCAGTTCAGCCCAATTCAGCAAAAGAGTCCCAGAAGTTTCTGTTATGTGACTGTTGGTCACAGCTGAGGCACTAATGGCAAAGATTTTAGTTTTTTAGAGGATATTTAAAAAGGGAAATGTTTTTTTTATCAAATTTTTAAATTAGACATATACAATAAAGTGAGTTAGATCACAGATTAATAAGTCTGACAATTCTTTCTGTTTTAACAGTTTCTGCCTCTAATACTTGGTGTGAATTGGGCAGTTTAAAAAAAAAAAAAAAAAAGATATGCCAAGTTTTGGGATTCATAAGGTTAAGTAGAATTCATCCTCTGGGGATCATGAATGCACAAACAACATTTCATGGCAGTTTGTTCGACTGTCTTCCTGACCAACCGTAATTGCCCTAACTATAACCACATAACCAACGTGGCTAAAACAAATGAGCTGTAATGGCATACCCTTTTTTTTTTAAATGTACAGCACAGACAAAGTGGAAGATATGAATAAATAGTGCATTGCAATTTTTTTTTCTCAATTAATGTGTTATTTTCATAAAAATCCGAACAGATATTGAGATATTAATCCTAACAGATACAAAAATAACAGAAAAGTCTGATAGTTTGAGGTGACCTCTACTCTTCTTGACGTTTAGTCCTGATAAAACCCTGATAAAATTAGTTGTGATCTTGCAGACAGTAAACAGACACATTTAAACCCTGGCCTTTACAAACCAAGGAAACCAAGGTTTAACACTTGCATTTTATTATTTAACAGTATATTTTTATACATGGATGACAGGTCAAATGACAAAGTAAGGAAGCTGCTCTGAATAAATGAATAGGAGAAAAAAAATGGGGGTTTCTCTCAGATCAATAGTGAATGTCAGGCTTTATATTCTAGTAACAAGGGTTTCCTTCTACACTTGCCATTCGTCATTGTGTTTAACAATTATACAGGGAGAAACCCAGAATAAAAGCGGCAGAAATATCAGCTTGGGCTCAGGCAGACAGGCTGAATTTTGGGAAACATTGTGAAGTGACTCTCAGAATACATCAGAGATTATTCATGCAGAAATACACGCTTTTAATCATTTTCTCTCCTCCTTGTTTCTCTCCAGTTCCCTCCCCCAGACCAGATAATTCCTCTTTCCACGATGGTGTCGGTCAAGGTCGAGGGCCGGTCGTCCCCGGTGTACCCGGTGACCCCATTGCTATGGCCAACCACTCCAAACGCCAGACAGCTTTTGACTGGTGAGAACGTATTTGTTGACCTGGTATGGCAGGTTCAGGCAGCGCTACAGTAGTTGTATGATCGAAGTTGAACTGAGGGAACATGTAACTTTGAAGGTGTTTCCAGGACATGTTGCTCAGCCAAATATTTACTGCATCCACAGTACAAAGTGCCTCAGAGACATTGAAGGATGAAGAAAATGTATGGGTCATTCCAACTCAAATCATCTGGAGCCTTCTGCTCGACCATCTCTGATTTCCTTGAATTTTTTTTATCATAAACTACGGATATTTGAAATGATATCTGTGTTGAGTTTTATCTCAATATATCAAATGCAATTACAAATTGCCCGCCAACCAATTTTTGGCACATTTTTTCAGGACATCGAAATGTTTAAACGATAATATCTCAGAAACTATTAGAGATAAAGACCTGAATTTTTTTACTGTTATTTCTCATCCTACCATTTATTCAGAAACTGCATGTGGATCAAATGCTCTCTGATTATAGTTGAGTTAAAATATGAAGAAAAAGTGAGGCAGTCATGAAAAACCATGGAAATTCCGGGCTTTTATCTTTAATACTACCTAAAAATATTGTGTTTCAAACATAGCCACAAATTTCAATGCATGAAAAAATGTCCTGAAAGTGGGTCGATGGGCATTTAGAAAAAAAAAATTGATCTCTTCACAGATATCTTTATACATATTCATAGTTTATGATAAAATAAATCAGGTAAATCAGAGTTTTTTGAGCAGAAATTCTTTCTAAAACTTGATGATCTGAGATGGATTGACCGTTATTTTCATATCTGGTGTTGTTGTGAAGACTTTCAGTTGTCATTTAATTAAAAATATGTTCTTCTTTATGTTGACTGTGATGACAGTAGCAATAGATGAAAACTGAGTTTATTGCAGAGAGGAGTTACAGCATTTTCTGTTGTAAAAAGTGAATAATTTGAGTAATCATTCAGTGTTTATCTGCAGTTACAATCCTTCTCCGTGCTGCAGGTGTTATTTCAGGACTCTTGTCTTTTCATGCTCTATAAATTGCCTATTTTGGTAGTTGTCAGGCGTATGACTCCATTTAATCCTGAGCTTGTAATTGCAAACACAAGTTGTATGAAACCTTTCCACGTTTTCTGTGCAGGACCGCTGCAGAAGCAATGGTCATGAATCCTCCAGAGCCCGCCAAAGAGAAGGAAAAACAAGGCTTCTTCAGAGCCATTAAAAAGAAAAAGAAGAAGACACAAATCGTAAGATCTTTCAAGTGGACATTTCATCCAGAACACACTGAAACACTTGTTTTTTGTACTGTTCCTCTTGTCTAAAGTATATATATATATATATAAAGTATGTTTTAATGTTTGGTTAAATGCTGATCAGTAGGCTTTTTCAGAAGGATGGATTTTTAAAATAATCAGTGTTTTATGTGTGTTTAACACTGAAAACTAACTACTGCATGCGTACTTACTGTGTAAGTGAAGACTAATATTAACCACCAAGAGTGCTAAAAGGTAATTCTGACTTATTACAACATTGGTCTTGTTTTCATAGAGTCTGCTCTCATTTCTGTAATAATAATGTCATCAATACAATGAAAATAACCAGACCAAGAAGCACGCACTGTCAGACAATCAGAAAGATTATACAAACGTGTTAAACGAGACAACAATACAGTAAAATCTCTAAAATTATTACCCAGATTGACTGTGTGCACCTGCAAAAGTCGAGTTTTAATCGAAGCACGGTGCAAATTTTAACCACATTTTCAAAAAAAAAGGGCAAAAATACAATTAAATAATGGAAAATTCAACTAATGCCCATTTCCATCCACTGCTCTTATATAAATAAAGACTAAATAAAGCGATTGCAGAAGAAGAGGACACAGTGATATAAAGAAAGAGTGTGATCTAACCTCAAACAATGCAAAATATTTTGTAAATATAACATTTGATGCATTAATCTGGTGCTTATATATCTGATTGCCACTTCATCGTCTCTCCAGCGGAGCGGAAGCTTGTGTGACAGGTTTTATCTGTCTACCTCATGATTAGTTCACTGAGTCTGCATTCGTCGCACTTGGCTGCTTTTTCTTTTTATCGGCACACCAACTTCTTCATCTCAGCAGAGTGTGAAAACTTTTTTGCAGTATTGTAGCATTGTCCAAGATTTTTTTTTGAAAATGTGCAAGTTAAATTAATGGACTTATGGACACACTTAATGTTTTCCAGTTCAATTAGAGATTAGGAAAAGTATTTTACAAAATAAAGTGCTTTAGATAAGCTGGCATCTTGCTGCTCATTTCTTATTTGTCATGATGTCACCACGCCAGTTAATTTATAATACATAGAAATCATGACCCGATTTTATCCTGTAATAAAACAGAATTATCCTTTAATTTACTGTTTTTCTTGTTAATCAATCAGATATTCATGCTATTATTGGTGGTTTTTTTTTATCTGTATCTCTCTACTAAGTGATACTTCTTAATCTTGAGGATCAGCTGCTTCAGTTGTGTTTCTGTTTGCTGATTTGCGTTGAGAGTTGTGGCTGTGCGTCTTCTGCTCCACAGACCGACATGGAGGACGGGAGGAACCCCAGCATCAAGAAAAGCCTATTCCCTCTCTTTAGCTCTAAGAATAGCTTAAAGCACAACACAGCTGTCAAAGTCCTACCCGTAGTCGCCTCGCCTATGGTACAACACCAGCCTCCTGCGCCCTACCCTGCCTCACCAGTAATCTAACCTCGACACTACGGCTGCATGTTGACTGACACCGCACTCACCAGAATGAGCTGGTTTGAAATCCTCTCATTTGAGCGATTGATTTGCCGAGATCGATTCCAAACTGAGAGGATTTCAAATTTGTTTTGAGTTGAATACTGCACGTTGTTTGTGCATCTGTTTCATCTCGCTATGATGTGTGTCAAATGCAGTCACCTTGCACTCACATTGTGTTGTAAGACACTGACTCCATGCCGCAGTGTGTGCTGTCTGTGAGGCCACATCATTGAATCACATGAGGGTCATTCAGCACATTTATAAGTGCAGGAACACACACATGCATCCAGACTCATAATGTAAAAATCTGTGGACTCTCTACTGTGTTGGATAATAGTGCTTGAGTCATATTAGCTCAGCACAAAGGTCAGAAACAGAAAGAAAATGTGAGCTCCATCCAAAAGTGACAAAATCCACATATCAGCACCTCTAAAGCTATTAAATCAAATGAACTGAAGTCAAATAGAGCAAAGATGTCCTTTGAATCTCACCTCTTTTTGTTTTTGGCCTGTTGATCAGACAAAACATCAGCTTAACTTAATGATTAATCCATGAATCTAAAAATAATAATCAACACAGTAGCTGAGAATGACACAAATGACTTGTTGCACATCTGCTGCATATTAGACATCATGAAAAGACAGAATTCTTTGGTGAACCTGAGCATTTGTATTCATGTACTGTATGAAGTCATCACTAATCGCTATCACCACCTCCTTGTGTTTTGTCTGTTGCTGCCAAAGGGGTGCATGAAGAAACTCGCCGGGATTTGAGATGTGATGCTTAGTGATAACAGTGACTGAGGTTGAGAGAATAACATCCCTGTGTGTTGTTTCTGAAATGTCAGGTTCCTGGTAACGGACAAGAACACCTGTCGCTGCAGAGGAGCTCCAAGTCGTCCTCTCACCACGGCAGCCGGCGGAAAAACCGCGAGCGATCCCGAGACAGAGACCGAGAGCGAGAACAGAGCCGGGACCGAGACCGAGACAGGGAGAGAGAGAGAGAACGAGAGCGAGAGAGAGAGCGAGAAAGGGAGAGAGAGAGGGAGAGAGGGAGGGAGAGGGAGAGAGTCAATGACTGGCCACCAGACAAACCAGTCGACTCACACTCTCAGGTTTGTCCTTACTCTGAATTCCAGTTTATATTGGTCTTAAGGTCATGGCTGTGAGCAAAGTCTACCATCAATGTGACTCCTTTTTTTTCTTCTAACCAGAACAGACCCTTATTGTGTCATGGATACAAAAATTAAATGTAAATTATGCCATTTAACTGTCTGAACCCCACAAGGTGCCGGTGGCTTTAAAAGGCATGTTACTTACTTAAAAAATCATCCAAATTACATCATTTACCAGTGCCAGAAACTGTAAAAACACAAAGAATTGTCACATTTTCCAACTATCTGATGTTGACATGCTGATAAGTATTCAAATCTAAACTTAAAATTGGGGGTTTTCATCAAAATCACCTCATTTTAGTTGTTAAAAATTCTCTAAGATTAGATTCTTTAAAAAAACAAAAAATTCTGTGCTTCTCACCACAACCGAAAAGCCATTAATGACTGCGACCAACAGTCACATGACAAATATTCATGGACTGTTCAGCTGAACTGCAGGCTGTGTTTACTATATTTACACAGCCTGCAGTTCACCTGAAGCAGATAGGCTGAAGTTAAGGTTGATGGAAACAAATTAAAAATATTTGTAGTAAAATAGTAGTAGTTGTAAAATGTTTATATGTAGTTACCATTGTTTTCCAGAATTTGTAACACCTCTTCTCAATTGGATTGAGGTTTTGACTCTGACTCAGCCGCTCCAGAATTTTCACCTTGTTGTCTTCAAAGCATTTCCGTGTAGATTTAGCTGTATGTCTTTAGTCTTCCAGGAAAAACAAATCTTCTCCCAAGTCACAGTTCTCTTGCAGACTGGATCAGGTTGTCCTCCAGGATTTCCCTATGATTTAGTCATTTTCCCCTCTACCTTGACAAGCCTTCCAGGGCTTCACAGTGGGGATCACGTGTTTGTTATCATGTACAGTGAATAGTGTCTGCCAAACACAGTGTCTGGTCTGATGGCCAAAAACCTCAACTTTGGTTTCATTAGACCAAAGAACCTTCTTCCAATTGACTTCAGAGTCTTCTACATGCTTTCAGCTTTCAGTTCTTGAGGGCAGCACATGTGCCTTTACACATGTGCCACATTCCTTCCAGTTCTTCATGATGAACCTAGTACTCCAAGGGATATTCAGTGACTTGGAAATTTACTTCTATCCATTTCCTGACTTTTGCTTTTCAGTAACCTACAGAGTTGCTTAAATTGCTCTTTTGCCTTCATGGTGTGGTTATAGCCAGAAATACTGATTCACCAGTTACTGGAGTGGACACACATTCACTGCACTTAGATAATCTCCATTTTATTAACTGTGTGACTTCTAGCACCAGTTGGCTGCACTTATGTTGAATCATGTGAGTCACATTAAAGGGGGTGAATACTTAGACTTATCACAATTTTAATATTTTTTAATTAATTGATATTACTTTGCAGAAAGAGTTTTTATTGGTAAATTCTTGTTAAAAAAAGGCCAAATTAAACTCACTGACCATGATTCAATGTTAAAAAAAACAATAAAAGGAGGGTGGAGACTTTTTATAGCCACTGTACTTTTAGATTCATGTAGGAAATCAGAGTATTTTTACAGACAGACAGAGATTTGTGAGATCATTAATCAACTGTGTCTTTTTCCCACCTACCAGAGCCAACCACTCAAGTCGCTCCGTAGGCTCCTTCACCTTTCCCCTTCATCTTCAAATCAAGGACAGCCTCCTCCTCCTCCTCCTCCTGACCTGCGCTTCCAACCCCCTCTACCCAACCCTCCTCCACCCTCCTCCAAAGCCGGCTACCCTGAGGGTCGAGGCCATGCTGACACCAGGGGGCACTCCGGGGTGAGCAGCTCCGCCCAGGCCAAGAGCCGCAAACCCAGCTACCCCCTGCCCGGACAGATCGAGTCCAGCTGGCACGTCTCTGCTCTACAGCGGGCGGAGGGCGCTCAGTTCACCCCCGAACAGCTGGGCATCAAACCGGGTCAGAACGGACCAACATTTACCCGGGCCTCCCGCACCAGGATGCCAAACCTCAACGACCTGAAGGAAACTGCTCTGTAAAACCAAACCACACCACCTCCAATATGGCTCCATCTTCTGCCAGACAGACGCAGACATCATGTTACTGTAGTATACGTTTACACAAGAGCCTCTTTCACTGGATCATGTCCTCAGAAATGCAGTCATCTGTTGATGCTCATGTCTCTGAAATCTACTAGACGTTAACAGGCTAAAACACCAGTAACAGTGTCGTTTAGGGAAGCAAAGGGCCCACTCCCTCCGGGGATGCCAGTACTGAATCAGTTGTACGTTATTCTCTCTCTGCTCACAAGGTTACATCAGAATAAGCTGATCTTTCCTGTCAAGGAGACACTGCCCGTGTGGCCTCTTTGCTGCCATCTTCTGCTCACAGGACACTACTGCAACACATCAGACAGCCGCTGGCACACCGGTGGCTAATAAACTCAAAATGTTTTTCAAGCTCTGATATTTGATAAGAACAACAACAAAAAAAGAAGATTTATATCAACATTATTTATTGAATATTTATTTGTTTTCAATTCAAGGATATAAGCTATAAATGACACAGTATGTAGGCTATATGGGAATATTATAAGGTAATATAGAATTAAATGTGTAATTGCAAGAGCTTTAGTTTCGACACAAAGAAATGCATAGATATTTATGTGTTGATAATACAATATGTCACATGGAATATTTAATTATGGTGAATGTCCTTTTTGGTTCAATTTGATATGTTATTAACAGATTTTCACGTTCTATCATGTTATTTTTGCCCTTTTTTCAGTTTGTTTTATTAAAATGTAAAAAAAAAAAAAAAAAGTACTGATGAATACATAAAATCTCTGACGTTACATCTAGTACAAATCTGATCACGATCCTCATGACATCAGTTTTGAAGTTTTGTGACAAGTCGGGCTATTTGTCATCAGGGTTTGGTAGCAGAACAACCAGAGTGAGACTGTTAGGCTCTGTGCTTCACAAATAGTAATTGTCAGTTCACTTTATGTCCCACTGCTGGTGTCACCTTTTAAGAATAAGCCCCATTTTCAGTCTCTTTTATCAGTGACAACAGCTTTCCAGCTCCATGCTGCCATGTTGGTTTTGTCCACAGCCTTAACAGTAAGTAACGGGCGTCTTTGCCCTCATCACCACGCAGCCCTGGTCAGAGATCAGCATCTTAAACTGAGGTTGAGACAGAACATTTTAAGTGTTTTAGGATAGCAGGAGAGCTCTCTGCAAAAAGGCATACCTCACCTACAACCTTTAAGATCTTAAAGGATAAGTCTGGTTGTTTTGTTTATTTTTTTTATTGTCAGTAATTCCTAAAGTATCGTCTGTAGAGCCAAAACTGGGTGTATCTCGTTGCTCTGTGCTATAGATCTACATTCTTGTCCAAGTTAATACTGAGTCAGTTTAGGAAATTATTTAGATTTTTTATAAATGGTGTGGCCCTTTTTAAAAAAAAAAAAGTACTTCTTCACTAAGGACCAGTAAATACAAATACACTGATCTGGTAATACTTCATTGCATGCAAAAGTCCTGCAATCAAAATCTAACTTACATAAAACAGATAAACACAAGTATTATTAGCCTATTGTACTTGAAGTATCAAAAGGTTTGTAATTCTGATGCATAAATGCGTAAGTTGCATTTTATTATTGCAGCTGATCAAAGTGGAGCTGGTTCCTTCCAAAGGGGTCACAAGGTCAAATATACATTTGGTCATAAATCTGAAGTATCATGAGCCATTAATGGCACAGAAAATAAGTTCAGCTGCACAAGTTTATATTTGTTTTTGGGATTTTCTCTAATCTGTTTAATTTTTGGGTTATATCTGGTCTTCAAAGTGTTATTTAATTACAACATTCTGAATATAATGAACATGATGGGCATCTGAACTGTAACAAGGGGCTCAAGAATCTTTTTTAGGGAGTCACACAAATGGACATACTCACATGAAGTGCAAGTACCTTAAAATTGTATGTACAGTATTTGAGTAAATGTAAATGTCCGCCATTTGTTGGTTTGGGCTGTTCATGAGACTTGACCTGACAATATGAATTACATGAAATAACACCAGACTTATCCTATAATACATGTGTTTACATTTCCTGTGTGCATTTAAAAAGCTTGTGTCATCAAGGTTTTTTGTAAATGCCTTTTGTAAATCTGAATTTGATTTTCCTATTTGCATTCTTTTTAACATCAACAGCCATGATCAGGGATGATTTTACTTAACTTGATTGTTCATAAAAGCATTTACTTGTTGTCTTCTGACTTGTGGATGATGAAAAAAAACTTAATTGTGTAGAACAAAACACTATTTGTGGCCTAGACGAAGTATACAGTGTAGTTTTTTCTTCCAACATCACCTTTATCCTTCATTCCTTCCTCCTTTGTGGTTTGAAAGCATAAAGCAAAAAAATAATCGCTTTTCCATCACAGAAAGAGGGAACAAAGGAAAGGTAAAAAATAAAAATAAAATTAAAAAAACATCTGTGGATGAAAAAGAGAATTTGGTTTGAGGAATTATGTGTTTTTCCTCATCTGTTGAAAGGATTATAACACAGGAAGAAGAAGAAAACAGAACCAATTAATTACATGGCTGATTGAGAGCAATAACATTCGGAAGACCACTCAGTGGTACAGATTGTACTAGTCAAATCAGTGGCTGGTTAAGTTGGAGCCAAATATAGCACAGGAAAGGATTTCCAGCAGGAGACTGTAATTAAAGCAGGAGAAGTGTCCACATATTGTGTCAACAAGTCATTGCAATATAGTGTTTATGTTCAGTTTGTCCCTGAAAGTGACCCATAACTGGTAAAACCGCCCATGTTGTGTATTATAGAAAACTGATTGATTGCTAATGATTGTAACTGACTGCTGATGTGGGTTTGTTTGTATCATTAATGGGACAGAGTGATGACAAAGCTTGCCTTGCCAGTGACCCGAAGCCTTACATTAGCTCAACACTTCAGACGGAAAAATGGAGGCTTCGAGCCCCCCAGCAAGTCACCGAGAACGGAGACGAGAAGAAGACTTTTTTTGTTCATGAATATGAATGTGTTTCCTAAAACATCGGTTCTTTTTTTCATTAAGCTGTTTTCCCACTTCTGACAGGGTGTAAATAGAAATTATAGAGTGTATCTATACTGACCGTTCTACTTTAAAAACGATAGGGTCTCATAATAAATGCCAACTGTACATTTTTGAACGACTCCTGTTTGTTTTGTGGCATGGACAAAAAAAAGGCAAGACACATGTATTCGTTTAATCAAGGAAATAGGTTAAAGATACAATAAAGAACACATTTTCAGAGTAAGTGAAACTCTGCCATGTGTCCCCAAAGCACCATGGGAAATTGAGTTGAAATGTTACAGAAAAAAACAACAACAAAAAAACAGGAATTAACCACAAATACCAAAGCATATCTGAATATCACCGAATCTGCCAACCCTCAATCTTTATATAGCACTTAAAAGAAAAGTAAAAGTAAAAACACAAATTGAAATCAGACATTTTTGGAGAAGTCTTAAGTCTTTTTTATATATATATATAAGGGGTAACAGTTAAGTCATTTATGTTTTTTAAAAAAAGGGACAGCTGGACACAGTATCTTTTAGGGACTATTTTCAGCTGCGGATTAATACACATTTTCTACACATTGAGCCATTGATTATTATCAGCAGAATGGTGTATTTTGTTACCGATTCAGAATAAACTGCAGTGCCCCTGTTCTTTGTAATGAAGAAAACTGTCACTTACTGCAACA
>OMNN01024926.1:32480-48693 GCA_900302755.1 Chromis chromis
CTTTTTCCCAATTTTGTAATTTTTTTTTTCCTTTTTCATAATGTCTTATTGTTATTGCACAGCCTTGAGAACAGTCACTTTGCATTCCACTGCACATACTGTATGAGCATGTGACGAATAGAAACTCTTGAATCTTGAGCTCACTCTTTGTAATTATCTTCACATCACTCAGTAAAAAAAAGAATAAAAAAAGAAAAGTAGATGACGACAGCTGGTTGTATCTAGTTACAGGTAGGTTCAGGTAAAATATGGGTTTTACATATTCAGTCCATTTAGTCCAGATCTGATGAAAGCTTATCTTTTTGCACTCTTAGGAAAAAATGCCACAGTATGAAGTTTTTAAACAGCAGACCTGAAACGTATGTTGTCAATCTAGTCAAAAATGAGGCTTCTTGTATGTGAGATGTTGCCTCAACCAACCCTGTTGTTTCCAGTCTGGTCCTTGTAATAGATCCAGTTGAGTTTTTCGTCCGAGCGGTACTGAATGCTGTACTTGGTGAGCCACTCATCGGCGTCGCAGCGACCCTGAGTGAGGATCCCCGACACCACCATTACCTCCCTCAGGTCAATTTGCATCCACTGAGTGTTGTCCTGGAACTTAGACAGCCAGGCACAGCTGAAGGAGGAACACAAACATTCAAAAGAAACGTGAAACTTAGCCATATAGGCCTCTTTCACTTATTCCTGTAATAGCAGGAAACAGTGGCTCCATTATACTGAAGTGCCACAGTGACTCACAGCAGTGTTACACTATGCAGGACTCTGAAACCAAGGCAGCTAAATGGAATTCAGCCATTGAAAATGTTATTATTTATGAATATGCTTTGCCTGCAGTGACATGTGAAAACACCCTGTTGTTTGAAAATGTTCCTTATTTGTGTCAATATGATACCTGAGTCTCTGTTATGATGCTAAACCAGTAATTTTCATAAAATACCATCCATTCATCCATATGAATCTGATTGAGGTGTTTATTCTAAAATGTGGTATTTGGCAGTTTTTAATATCTTTACTGTAAAGTATTTCTCAACCAACTCAACAAACAAGATGTAGTATTTTATTAAAGACAGAGATGGAAAAAGACTATTCTACCTTTTCCTTTAATATTAATAGAAAATAGGGCCTGAGGTTAAATTATCAGACCAATGCTCCAATGTTTTTATGAAACTGAACTGGTGGAAATCCTGCATAACTTTCAGTACTGGGCATAGCAGCTCCTCAGTGCCTCCAGTGTCATTAAGCATACTGCATTGCCTGCCTTATTTATTTTTATTGTTTTTAAGCAAGAGCATATTGGCGTGTCAACCTTACCACATGCACCATACATAATGATCACTCTTACACTGTTTCTCACAGATGGTAGGAGCTCAGACATTTGTTTTTTAATAAGAGTCATTCCTTGACAGTTAACCATATGTGGTAAAAAAGCAACATTTTGAGGGTTAAAATGAAAACGAATGGGTTTTGATAACCTCAGCATTCACTATTGGAGATTAAAAATACATCTTGATGAATAACTCTGTTTACATCATCTGGAAAAAGTCACTTTATGTTGAGTATGTGTTGGCTTGAACCTACCCAAAGCCCTGGCTGTTGAGGCGGGCCTTGCTGGGGACCCACGAGGCAAACCAGCCGGTGTACTGGTCCTGGTTGGAGCAGGTGATCTGGTCTGGATCCACTGATCCGGCCTCAAAGCCAAGAGGCTTGTGGTATGGACACTCTGCATGGGCATCAGAGACAAAGTAAAAGGAGAGGTCTTAATTTAAATCTCTATTTCCGTTAATATCACTGTTTTCAGCTTTAAGGCCTCCACGGATTTTAAGGTCACCCTGATAGACGCAAACACGCCCGAGCAGCAAACCGCTGAAATGTGAATATCAAATGATCATCGCTAAGCCTCTCTGGATTCTTAATGCTCCATCTCTCTATCCTTTCGTCTCTCTCCTCACCCCTGCTGACTCCCGTCCTCACACCCTCCCGCTCCCGAGGCCCCTGCCGTTAGCAGTCCCAGTGTGACCCATATCCCATCCTAAAAGCCTGCAGTTTAATTCTCCACAGTGAGAGATCAGTGATGTCCATTAGGGCGGCAGGCAGACAGATGGCCATGTTCTCCTCTCTGCAGCTTTAGCTCAGTGTTGCTCTTGTGTTTTTTCTTCCCTTCCATTAAAAACAAATGAGAGCAACTCCTCTGGTGACTTGGTAAACATGTTCTATAAATACATGAATGAAAGACGGGCCTATACATGAGTGAGACAAACATCAGTTGTGGACATATGGAAGAGAAACTGGAGTAGCCTGCTGCGCTTTTGTTTACTACTGGCTTAAGCCTATCTGGCACAGGGTCGCATCCTTTCTAATCCCAGTATTACAATGCTGACAGCAGAAGCTTCTGTGTGAGTCAGGAGGTAAGTGTTTACATAACAGTAAAGCGAATGCCTCTGTAGTCCTCCCTAATGTATTCCTGACTAACACAAAACACATTCAGATGGCTGAATTAACAGCACGAACCGAGAGGTGAGACACAGTGAACCGAGGCGACGGGAGCTCTGATGCAGCACAGAGGAAAGTCTTTCTCACTCGTCATTTATCATCACCGGGTTCATGTGGGGGTAATTACTGGTTTCTGTGATTGTGCGATCGGCTCAGTCTATTACAAGCCCTGTAATCTCTGCATCATGTTCTGAGATAATGATTATCTGCAGAACTTCTCTCTCCCCGTCCATCACCGGTTGCCATGTGATTTGTGGCACAGTTGGCACAAACGGAGTCACTTGTGCATCAATTCTGTCCTCTTCTCATCTTCAAGTTTGACACGATCTAAAGATCTCAGGCAAACTGAGGCTGCCATCAGACCTTGTCATTGAGTTTGTTCCTTTGCAGGAGGTTTAAAAGGGTTGTGGTGGGAATATTTTGTTAACTGTTTTCAAGTGTTAACATTGTGAATAGGATAGGATTTTCGAGCTTGCACCAAAAAAAAAATAGGTCACATATTTCGACTGCACAGATAAAAATCCAGATGCAGGCCACATTTCCTGTTACTGAATAAATAAATCAGGAGGATTGTGCAGCCTTGATGGAGGTACTTTCTGTTTCTATCCATGGCTCCATCTGCATCACCTTCTCTGAGGATGTCCAGTGGAGGATGGCCTCCCTGTGGTGCAAATCTGGAGTCTAATGCACTCATGCATGTGTATGTACATATAGAGAATCCCATAACACACACATAAATGCACACACATTCAAACGCTCCATTCGTCCGCGTTGTAGAGCTTAAATGATTTGTCTATCAATTATTTAGTCGATCAGTGGAGGTTTAGCTTTCCAATATTTAGGTTAAATATTAGTTTTTCAATTAAAATGCCACGAAATTGGTGGTTTCAGCCTCTAATGTGAAGATCTGCAGTCTCATATGATTCTACATTGTTTCCTCTGGAAACAATGTAGAAAATAAAACATTGTTAAAAAAAATAAGAAAATATTTAGCAGATTAATTGATGGTGAAAATCATCATTAGTTGCAGACCTACAGAAGGTCAAACAGGCAGACATATAGCATTTGTATTCTTGTCTTGTCCACTCTCTCAGTCAGCTTACATCTTTGCATGTACATTATCTGAACTATTTACTTCTCATTATAAGTACTATTACTTTTTGAATGATGCAATTTGATAATATAATCAACAAAAGTCACTTAATTAGGCGGTTAATTACTGGTCTCATTAGAAAATATATCCAAAGACATGGCATTTAGAAAGTGCACTGTTACGTGTGTGTGTCATTTCTTACACTAAAAGTGATTACTAATGAACCAAACATTAGTTTAGGATTTTTTTTTTCAGAGAGGCGACTGCATGTGTGGAGGCTCTTACCTGGCATGCAGTCCACTCCTCGCACCATAGAAGAGCCAGACCCGATTGGGGAAAACTCCGTTGGGGATTCTCCTTCGCAGTCACATTTGCAAGACCTGCTGGTCCATGCCTCAGACACAGCAGCCTCATATAAAGAATCACAAACGACATTTGATTCAAATGTCGTTTGAAAACAAATTTCTCTTAAGGGAGACAATAAAGCATCTCTAATCTAATCTAATCTTCATGCAATCCAAAATAGCATCATCCGAAAAACTACAAACATGAATATCATTAATTTTAAAATATAGCTGGTTTGCAAAAAAGTCAAAGGAATTTTAATAATGCAGCAAAGAAATGGAAACTTCTAACATGTACAAGTACAGCAGATTTCTAGTGTTTTTTCAATGAAAATCATTTAACACTGACTAAACTCCAAGCTGAAATATCTCCAATGTGACTGATCTCAAAGTGTTTTTTTTTAAAAAACAACTAAATTTGTGCAAATTCTGCTGATTATAAAACTCTTAAGAGTTAAATCTTCTGTCATTTTGTTCTGTGGATGAGGATTCTTCATACCTCTTGAGCATGAATGCTGATGAACACTGTCCAGCCAGATGGAACAGAAAGAAAATAGAGTCAGCCGACGAAGCACAGAGGAGAAAAGAAAGACTGTTAGGATATAATAGTTGCCCATTCTGGCAATAAAATCTGTGCATCAATCTGTCAGTTTAACCACATTAAGAAAAGGTAAATAAACACAGCAGAGACATACAGAATCAAGTACAATGTCACCAAGAAAACATGGAAACCTATAAAAATGCCTCCTGAGTGTCAGAGGGTTTCTCCAACACATTTATAATTAACGTCAAAGATCAAGTGTGCAAAAATATCTACAAACATATACTGTGGGATGAAACCTCAATGGTAGATTAAGATCAGAGCGTAAAGACTGAAATTGTACCGTTAGCTCCCAGGAGAAGCAGAGCCAGCAGGAAACGCTGCACGTTGAGAGCCATCTTCCAACCTGCTCCAAACCAGACGAGACCAACTGCAGACTGAGCAGCTAAGCCAGCAGTGATAGAGAGGCTGGATTACAATAATCCACAGGACGCAAATGGCCTTACCTAATGCCATCCTTATCTGACGAAGCCCCTCCTCCAGCCGTTCGCCCACCACCACCACCATCAACACCACCATCAGGATCAACACACACCCTGGAAAAGGAGAGCAGAGGTCAAAGTCAAAAATCCCGCAGGAGAAAACAAACGGCGGCGTGGTCGAGTGACAGATTTGGGGGGAGTGTGTGCGTGTGTGTGTGTGCAAGAGAGTGAGAGTGAAGGTTATTGGTGGTTTGTGCTGGGTCATATGACTGGGCAGAAAGTCTGCTTTTGGATGAGTGTGTGGCTGTTCTATATTTGCTGCATCTTCCATTTATATTATTGTTTTAATTCTAATATAAAATAAACAAACAGACAAACCAAGAAAAAAGGTGTAACGTGAGAAAACAAACACACAATGGTAATATATATAGTATAGTAAATGTCCCACTCAGGACATTTCTTGGTCACAAATCTTTCAAAAACAAATTTGAAGGACAGAAGAACCATTGTTGATTGTTGATATGCCAGTGAAATGGAATTATTGGAGTGTCACACTGAGATCGGGCACTTTTGAACATACTAACCTTTGGATAAAATCTTCTTGCAGTAAATCTAGAAGCTGAAATTTTCGGAAGATGAAAACGAGAAAAATGGACCCAATATCTTAAAAAATAAAGAACTGACTTTGCTTCTCTATGAGTTTCTTTCTGTACTGATTAGTAAAGAAGGAAAAGCCTTACTGTGGAAACATTTCACACCAGAATGACCACTCCCTAATATTATTAAAGAAACAATGGATTTAATTTTCAAACACAACTTATCTTTTTGCACTGGCAAAAAAGGTGAATTAATGGTGCTAAAACAATATATAGTTGAACAAGTTGTGATGTATTGTTTTAGATGTATTTTTCTTCTGAAGCTCAACAGATTTCCATGCTTGTAGGAGGTGAAATTCACATTATTATTATTATTGGTTCTATCAAAAATTAAAAAGACATTGTGTGTTTATGTTTTTTCAAAACTGTTTTGAGGTTTGAAGTACTGTAGATGATGGAAAATGTGGATTAAAGTGTCTAAATGCCATCATCTGCAATGTTTAAATCAAAATAACATGCTGCAGTGGTTCTCTGCTTTTCCTCGACTTTCCTCCCTGCTGCAGAGATTCAGGCTAAAGACGCCTGAACTCACACTGAGGGTTTTAAAGCCAGGTGGGTGAATGTAATTAAGCCTAATTAAGCAAAGCTGTTTTCAATTTGTGTTCATTAAAACATCCTCCTCAGTCCCTACTCACTCTTTTATATGCTGCTCTCATCGCTGGTGGCCAAGCTGCTGCTGTAAGTTCCTTCAGTGGATTTTTTTTTTTTTTAAACGTGACTGTTTTCAACAAAATGAAGGCTCCTGTTCAACCTGTGCGCAGGATTCCTCCACAGACAAAGAGAAGGATTCGAGGTTACTCCACTCTCATCTACAGAGCTCATAAAGAGGTCAGAACCTCCAGTAAATCCTGTCCGTCTGGCCTGTGTTTGAGTATTTAAATGCATCTCCTTTTTGATTTTTCATCTCTTCTGCAGGCAAGTCGGGCTGAGATGAGGAATCTGGACTTCCTGGCCAGTCGGCTCCGTTTTCCCAAACCTGTCCTACTCAGACTGGTGAGCTTGGAGGCTTCTCGACTGTCGAAAACGAACAGACTGAAAATCATCACTGCACAGGAGATTGATGCTGCAGTCACACTTGTACAGCAGAAGATGAGTACGAGAGCTGCTGCATGAAGAGATGGACTTGAACTAAACCAAGCTTTACTGTTTATTATTATTATTATTATTAAAGAGTTTGTAATTTTTAATTTGTTGCCTTTTATGCAAGATGCCAGAACAATAGGTACTCACCCATAATGGTAAACTGCATAAACCTACAGTGTTGCTGATGAACTACATGTTCTAGTTGAGATGCCAAGTTTGAAGGAAAGTCTCTCATGTTGCATTTCTGAGATGTTTTGTTCTTTAAGTGGTGAGGTCATTTTATCAATTATTAGCTTCAGGAGGATAATATATGAATGGGCTGCAATTTGTTATGTCTTTTAGGAGCACAATTGAGGTAGAAGATGAGCTCTCCCTTCCAGGTCAAATTCACTTAAGTCTCATCTACTCACGTTTTAAATTCACATTCAAAAACTGGCATAAAAGGTGAGCAAGCAAGTTTTAACACGACTAAACTTAGGGTAAATTGAGGCATCGGCTGCACACATCTTGCCATTAAGTAGTTCTGTTGACCAATCTCTCAAATCTCAGCTCTGAGCTCGACTTTTCTGGTTCGTCATCATTGGGACACTTGATGAGTTTTCTCACCCAAGTGGATGCTGAATTTGAAAACTACAAGGCTACTTTTGAAGAGTTTTTGGCCTTACCTGGAAAGAAGGGGCTAAAGTCCCATTTGGGGGCAATACTGTATCCTATAAAGCCTTATATCTCAAACTCCAATGTTTATTTCTTTGCAAGGAGAGGAAAACTTTGAGCTGGCATCATCTGACTTAAAGTCAGTGCTGGATCAGGTGTACATGGGGCAACAGTTCAAAGTCACATTTGGCTGCTTCTGCCACCTGTACTCGAAGCTTTCCTTTTTCTTTTCTTTTTTAGTTGACCGTGATATAAGACTACAGTTATGCTCTATAATGGGAGTTATGCCACTAGTTTCCCAGGTGAGGCTGAGAACTTTTTGAAGTACCCTTGTAGATTCAAGACTACAGATCTTAAAAACCCAGTGGCCACTAAAAGGGTTTGTTACACACCAGAAAACACAGTTTGAATTAAACTAAACTACTTACAACAGACCCGAGCATTGTGCCAAAGTAAATGCCACTGAAATTATTAGAATCCGTAATCATCCTCATGAAAATCCAATGCAAAAGGGGAAGAAGGCAGCAATGTCTCCAAACATTTGGAGCACAGAATTGGCACAAACTAAAGGACCCTATTAAGAAACTGAGAGAAATAGTTTTACCAGATGTTTTGGGGAGTGAATTGAGTCATGGTGGCGGTTACCTGGGGAAACCTTTCCAAGAGGAGACGGCAGCCCTCCTCCTCCCCCCACTCACACTGGGTTTGAATCCACCTGATGCTGCCTCCGCCTCCACTCAGCTGTGCGCCTCCAGCAGCAGTAGCAGCAGCTTCTTCAGCTCCATTCTCAATCAAATCTCTCTCATATGTCACTGAAGGAGGGAAGTCTGTGAAGCTTCGATTCAGGTCTTCGTGCCTCATATGAACTGCATGTCCCATTCATGATTTCCGGATCCAGGCTGCAGGTAGGAACCGGTGGAGCGGATTTACTGAGCGGACGCGCAAAATAGAGCTCGTCGCTGGATTATGATGCAGAGCGAAAAGGTGAAGCACGACGAGCAACATTTATCTTTTAATCTTGATTTGTTCCGTGTATTTTTTTTCCTGATTTGTTAAAAGCCTGATCATAGCAAGTATTTACAAGTTTGATTTTGTTTGCTCTGCCAACGTTTTTGCCGAATATGTTAAGGGTTGTAAATTTGAACCTGTATTGTCATGCACAGCTAAAAAAAAAATGTCAGTAAAGAGTTTGGTTCATATCAATCGGTGCCCTAAAGCAGAAAACACTGATTGCATCTGGTTTAGGTGGACCAATAAAAGGTTTTTCAGAAGTATTTCCAGAATTGGCATTATTCTAAAGAAAAAAGAAAAAAAAATGCAGAGATGAACACTGATGTTTCTGTGCACTCTAAAAAGTAATTTAGGAGAGCTGTACCACTTAATTAAATGCCTGGTTGCAAGATTTTAAAATATCAAATTTGTTGATATTGTAAGTTGCAAACATTATTTTGATGGGATGTGTTTACATAATAATGTTGGTAATTCTACAATTTCATTTAGCAGACGCTTTTATCCAAAGCAACGTACATAGGTAGGTATAGGCAGGGCAGCATTAAGGACCTTGCCTAAGGGTCCTCACTGGACAGCTGCACCCTGACCAGGATTTGAACCACTGATCTCCCATGCCAAGGTCAGGGGTGTTAGTCACTGAGCTATCCAGCTATAATTGCATTATTTTAAAATTTTGTGTAATTTGAATGCAAATTTCTGCATTAGCTGAATTACAACTAAATTCAAGTTGAGGTTGTTGAAATTTGTCCGTTTTTATTCACCTCAAACTCAGGATTTCAAGTCCCCTCCTCTATTTTACCATGACCAGACAACCTCAGACAGCTCAGGTTGTTACCTTAGTTTGTTGGTTAAACATGATTTCAGTAGAAGTTTTCATAACTCTGAAAGATTGATGCAAACTGTGGCATTATTTTTGTTGTTGTTGTTGAGTCCGATCATTGTTTTTTGTATTGTGGCTCATCCTCGTCCTTAGGGATTGACTGTTTTTTTTGTTTTTAGGGCCGATGCTGATTATTGGTAATCAAGAAAGACCGATGACCAATATTTGGAACAAATCAAATGTAATGTTTTAACAGCATGTGATAGCAGGAACCTGTCATTCATAACCAGGCTTCTTCATTAATGTAATAGGAGTGATTAAATTTGGACTCTCTCCTCTGTTTATGTGGGATCGACCAAGATTGATCAGTTTGTCTCCTGCAGTTACGTCTGCTGTTTTTCACTATATTCTTAATCTTTCACCCACTAAGGTTCAGATCTTAAAGCATTATTAATTATTGTTTTCCAGACTGTTTCAGGGTAATCTGTGGCTCCCTTCTAACTTAGCCACTAGCCGTTAGCATAGCCTCAGCCACTGTGAGAGGAGTTAATTTCCTGGTTTGTGGCAACGGCTTGTGTTTCTTGTTCAGTTTTTGCAGTCTCTGTTTGAGTGACATTTCTGAGACCACAGAGTGACAACATACAGAGAGAGACCTGACGTATCGCATTTATGAATACTCTTCTGTCAATTAATCCCTTGAATCCCAATAAAAATACCAATACAGATAAACAGAAAAATGCCAAATATCGGCCTCGATAATCAGCCAGGCTGATAATCAGTCTCCCCCTACTCATCTGACTTTCCAGGCGTCCTTGCAGAAGTCTCATGCGACCAACCAGATGTGACCTGCTGCTACCAGGTTATGAAGAAGTGACTAATGTGACTCCTGGACCTTTCTGCTGGGCATCATGGGATGTGGCACCTCTGTCGCCACGGAAACACAAGGGAAACGAGTGGAAAGAGGTAAAGAGGTGTGGCTGGTTCAGTGCACAAGATGTTCCTGTTTAGTTGGCAGTTATTCTTTTGGTCTCACGTTTTTCCTTTTGTGTCATCTGGAAAATGTCAACATTAGCACCTGTTGCCCCTGAGAAAAGGGGTGAATAAAAATAGCGGCATCAAATTAGAGCTAATTGTTTATACACCTGGAGCTGAACATAAAGAGTCCAGAAGTGTTACTAATTGGAGTGCAGGCTCAGAAATGCAAACCTGAATGAGGCTTTTTATCAAAACCCATCAAAAGAGAACATGTTGTAAAACGTCTTTCTGCCTCCTTACACAGACTTTTGATCTGCTTTTATTCCACGCTTAAAGCCATTTTTGAAACTGAAACGATTAAATAAATCAGCTATTTTGAGAACTAACTGAGCATTTTAATCATTTCTTAAAAAGCTGAATCGCAAATATTTTCTATTTGCAGCTTTTCAAATATAAAGACCCCCTACTTTTCTCTCATTTATAGAATTATAAACTGAATATTGGGAGTTATGGAGAAAACAACACACCTGAAAACGACATCTTGGAGAAACTGTGATAGGCATTTTGTCTCATTTAGCAAACAGTTCATCTGTACAAAAGATTGCTTGGGTAGAAAAAAATTCCTTTTTATTGGCATTGCAAATTTTGCAACAAATTAATCAATAATCTCTCAGTGCATTATAATTAAATACTAAGTACATAAGCTAGTAGTTAGGTTGTTAGTAGGCACTCAGGTCCAGACAGTTAGTGTGAGTATTTGGCAAAGTTCAGTTCTCTTACGTTGTTTTTCAGTGGGTTTGTCCGTGATTTGATGGACCTGAGGGTCAAACAGATGGTGTCCAGGATGTGATTGGCCCTTAAGAATGTCTGTTGCTCTACTGAGGCAGCGAGAGCTGATAGATGCATTAAACTGCCCAACAGTAAATAAAGTAGTTAAAATTAGCTCAACCTGAAACATCCACAGCAGTAAAATGCAACAAATGCAGCATAATATTAACCCCAAAACCTCATATATAATAGTAAAACACTGACAGGGTCCATATTGCTGCAGAATGAGAACTTTTAGATTTGATGCTTTAAGTACATTTAGCTTATAATACTTACACTGATCAGGTGTAACATTATGACCACCTGCCTAATATTGTGTTGGCCCCCCTTATGTGGTCAAAAATGCTCTGAACCATTGGGCATGGACAAGAGGACCTCTCAGGGTGTCCTATGGGGTCTGGCACCAGGACCAGGGCAGTGGATCCTTTGGGTCCTCTGGGTTGTGCAGTGGGGCCTCTGTCAATCACAGTTGTTCCACTGTATCCTGTTGATGCTTGATCAGAATGGGGTCTAGGAAGTTTGGAGGTCAAATCAACATCTTGGGCGATTGTCATGTTCCTCAAGATTTTCCTGATTGTTTGATGTTTTTGCCATGTGGTGGGGTGCATTTTCCTGCGGGGGGTAGGCCAGTGACATTTGGGATTTCCATTTGCATGATGGTAAATGGTAAATGGTCTGCACTTATATAGCGCCTTTTTGTACCTTACCCAAGTACCCAAGGCGCTTTACAATGTGTTTCTCATTCACCCATTCACACACCAATGGCGACAGAGCTGCCATGCAAGGCGCTAATCTACCATTGGGAGCAACTTCGGGTTCAGTGTCTTGCCCAAGGACACTTCGGCATGTGGGGGGGATCGGGGATCGAACCGCCAACCTTGTGATTAGTGGACAACCCGCTCTACCAACTGAGCCACAGCCGCCCATATGAGGGAGTGTGCTTGTTCTGGGACAATGTTTATTTGGGTGTCTAAGTCTCATCAACATGGATGCCAAAATCCAAGGTTTTCCAGCAGAACACCACATAGTACCAATATGATCAATGTTATTGACTTCACCTGTCAGTGGTCATAATGTTGTGGCTGATTGATGGATATTTACATTAAATAGACTCGAAAAGGAAAAACAGATTTGACTTAATTAATTGTGTTTTGGACACTGCTGTGATGGTTTCCATTATTTCCACTCCATACAAATGATGCAGTCATTAATATACAGTAGAAATATTTCAGAAATTTTACCAGAGGGCCTCATGTAACGAAAACAGTAAATGGGCAGTGAGGCATCCTTGATCAAGGCACTAACATAACCATCAGAGAACCAGACTTCCTCTAATAAATAAATAAAGAGTTTACAATGGGCATGATTTTTCTGCTGGATGTCAGATTCATCTATTTAAATTCCCATTGCAGGTTATTATATTAAAAGTGGTTACTGGAGCGCTTCCTTTCCGTCTCTGGGACACATTAGGGACATGGCGGATAATATACAGTATGTCTTGTGATCTGAGATAATGACTGCAAGATGAATTCTGTGAAATAAATCTTCTAAGCTGTGACTGCAGCGTGCACAGAATGGTTTGATGATGAATCAGTCAGACTGTGACGAGGTTCCAGCTCTGGAATATAAAGAACAATGACTTGTGAGTGCTTTTAAGATTTTAAAGAAGTGCTGTATTCAACCAATAAACCCAACTGGGGGAAGAAAAGACCCTTTTGTGCAATTTGCACTCAGTTTGCTAAAGGAAAAGGTTCAGATTTTAATTCTTGGTTTGTTCAATCTGTTGTCAGATGTTTGCACCATCGGGCAGAACATAAAATTCAGATTTCTCTCAGTTGACAATAATGGAAGGGCCCTGTATGAGGTACTCGTTGGAGTTTGTAAGTGGCTTGAGTGCTCCAAAGTGATACGACTCAAGTGATGATTACGTTTTTTCCTTTTATTGCTTTTCAACATTAAATCAATTTATTTAGGCTTTTTTTTGGACAGGAATTCACAAAAAAAATACTTTTTCATGTCAAAGTGAAAACTGATTTCTACAAAATAACGTCAATAAATTGAAAATATAAAGTGCAAAATAGGTATGTATTCACCCCCTTCAAGTCAGCATTTAGTAGATGCACCCTTGGCTGCAATTGCAACAATGAGCCTGTGTGAAAAGGTCTAAATCAGCCTTGCCTTGCATTCTTCATTGCAGAACTACTTAAGCATCTGTCAAGTTGCATGTAGATCATGAGCAAACAGCATTTTTCCAGTCCAGAGACAAATTCTCAATTGGATTGAGGTCTGGGCTCAGACTCAACCACTCCAGAACATTCACCTTGTTGTCTTTAAGCTATTTCTGCATAGCTTTGGCTGTATGCTTTGGGTCATTGTGTAACTGGAGTACAAATCTTGTCCCAAGTTGCAGTTCTCTTGCAGACTACATCAGGTTGTCCTCCAGGATTTCCCTATACTTTTACCTTTCAAAGTAGCAGCAGGCCTGGACATGATGATGCTGCCACCGCCATGCTTCACAGTGGGGATGCTTTGTTTGTGAAGATGTTCAGTGTCACTGCTCTAAAATGATCTTCATCACTAATTGTGACTTCTAACACCAATTGGCTGCACCTGTGTCGAATAAGGTGAGTCACTTTAAAGGACGTGAATACTTAATCATGTATTTTACTTTATTTTTCAAAACATAATTGACATTATATTGCAAAAAATGAATTTCACTTTGACATGGAAGAGTCATTTTTTAAAATAAAATTCTTGTCAAGACAGCCAAATTAAGTTGACCATGATTCAAGGTTGAAAAGCAATAAAAAGAGAACCCTTCCAATGGGGTGATTATTTCTCATAGGCACTGTTTATTTATTTTGCATTCATAAAGCCAAGTGGTAGGGAGGTCCACTTAGTCTGACATAACAAAACTGACTCTGACAGATTTCATATTTTACCAGGTGAGATGTTTCTACACTTTGACTTCCAAAGGTTACTGACCTCCAGGAGCCACCAGCTTTCATCTTTGGCACTCATCAGTTTTATTTTACCTTCATACATTCAGGTTTAACTCCCTGGTGAAGTATCTTGACCTGCTCCTGACTGGTTTATGACTTCCATGTCAGGGTTCAGAGAAGGGCCATCTAAAATCACCTCCACAGGCCTGACTGCTGCTCCTCTACAGCGGTGGTTTGGGATTTGTGGAATGGGAAGTGCAGAGTTTCCTGGACAGGATGTGGAGTCACTGCTGTATCGTACAGCCCCCCATACTGACGCAGAGCTGGCGTGCAGCTGCGCGGAGTCCGCATCTGGAGAAGACGGGACAGGATCGCGTTTTGGCATCTGAAAAAAAATCTCCAAATCTCTGTCTGTCTCCAAAGTTCTCTTTAGTAGATCTGAGGCGGGTAAGTCTGTTAAGCGCGACTTTTACGCAGCGTTTCTATCGCGTCATTACGCACAAAAACACTGTTAGACACACGTTTGTCTTCATCATTTCTTATGGAAAAAGCGTTCTCGGCTGCGAAATCGTAACTTTTCACTTATATTTAACTAGATTTAACTTACTTTGGTTAAAATTGCAGCAGCCTCAGTTGTTTTAAGCCTCTTTTGTTCTGCGCAGACAGCCCAGGGTGGTTGATGTTAACTTAATGACAGGCTGTTGTGCTGTTGTGCCTGCCCAGACATGCACTATATGGCTGTATGTCTGCTAATTTCAATAGATCCTCCAGCATCTTTACAGTAACTTAGAGCAGCAGAGAATGTGGGTCCCTGAAACACCAAACTCAAGACCTTCCTTTTTAGTCTGTCTTTTAATTAAATGCAGTAATTTGTCTATTTATTTACACATTTTGGTTAGTTTTTATCTTTTTTTAACACTTCACAGTTGTCTCAGTTTTTTCTCAGACATCCTACCTCTGGAGATTCCTTATTGCATTTATTTATGATGGTGTTACCTCAGTTCCTCAATGATTTTATTGAGCTGGGAAATATTGTTTTTATTGTTTGTTTCCCTTTTGTTCTGTAAATCACCTTTTGTTAGGTTAGATTTGAAAAAGGGATTTATTGACTGATTGTCAGATGTTCTCAGTCATTTCATGCCTTGCTTAAAGCTCTGATTTTCACCTCCTCCTTCTCTTCACACAGATTCGGGTGATGATTCACCTCTGGACTCTCCTGTCAGGCCTGCTGCTGGTTTTATCGGTGGCCGATCCTCTGAGCAGCCCTGAGGATCACGAAAATGAAGTCCTGAAACACACCGAGACGGAGTTCAACAAAAACCAGGCCAGAGATTTAAGAATTTAACTAATTCTGACTCTTTTTTTTTTAACCCTGCAGATGCTCTTTTTTGGATATAATGGGATGAATAAATAATTTTGTTTGTATTGTTTGTATACTCTTGTTTTAGGATCAGGTGATCGAGAATGCAATCAGAAACGTCAGTGAACCGACAACAACCAACGCACCGACCACATGTGAGTTTTCTGGCTTTTAGTGTTCTATCTTTTGACTTGCCCTTCAGTTTCTCCTAAAAATTTCCTTTTACAGCAGCGGCTCCTTTGAGTGCCACAGCTTCCCCAAGCTCCAGTGTTGCTCCTCAGTGTCCAGGAAACCAGGTGATGCAGGAGAGCAGCGGTGGATGCGGCTGTCCGTCTGGTTTGGTGAAGGATGGTGACAACTGCACATGTCCTGTGGGCTTTACTCTGGAGGGAGCAGCAGAGTGTAAAGGTGAGAAGTGGACAGAATAAGCAGCAGGAATCAGTGTTTAAAATAGTTTTGGCACAGTAGTAAAATCATTACTGCATCCACAGCATAAAACACCAGAATTTCTGCCATTGACTGATGAGTGCAATGAGTTAAAAGGCAGATGAGAAATTATTTCCAACATGGTTATCCTCTAGTGGAAAGCCAAACATTTACTTTGTATTCGGGTGTTTAACTTGCTGAGCCCCAAAGGCATGTTGTCTTTAAAATATCTCCAAGATGACACCATTTATCAAAGCCACACACTCTGATAACAGGAAGCAGTCAGGTTTTTAACTTTCTAACACTCCTTAAACTACTGATCTTAAAATTTAAGCTTAAAATTGTGATTTTTCACCCAAATCATTTTATTCCACATGTCTCTTTTAAAAACTTATCCAAAAATAAAGTGCTTGCTATCATCACATTCTTTAAAAAAAAAAATTAAATTCTGCCCTCCTCCCCATAACTGTGAAGCTATTAGTGACTCAGTAGTAACCAACAGTTATGT